>ML208324.1:0-56789 GCA_004369065.1 Pluteus cervinus | reverse complement strand
TGGGCTGAGCAATATTTACAAGAACTTACGAAAAGGTTGTTCGAAACTCTTTGCTAAGGACATTTCCCTTCTCTCCTGGAATTTGAGAAACGGAGAAAGCGAAATCTACCTGCTGCTCGTTATGGGATGGGAGGACACCGATCTAAGGCAGGACAATCATTTGTGAGGCCAAGTGGTGCTAGTCATGCAGATCGAAGACCTGGTAAAGCATCTCAGCGACACCTCGAGCAATGTACGCGCCGCGAGAGAATCCAAAGAGGTATATCTTATCCCCCTCTCTGTTGACCAATGTCAATTTAACTCGTATGAAGTACTGAGAGGGACACGAACTTATAATTCTGCATAACGAACCTGTATCTAGTGCGAGTGAGCTGGGCCATCCTCCGTGCCTATAAGTGAACACACCCTTCTTTTACATGTTCATTCAGATATAATGCGAGAGCTTCGTCTACCTTGGATAGCAAGGTAGAAAAGAAGGAGGTAAGAGGCTGATACTTTGTGTAGGTGCCTATTCCTGGCTATAAAACATCATTCAGAGAGATACAGGAGATACAGTATAAATCAGGTATACCTGGTAGTAGACGAGCTGTTCGGGTGCATCCTTTTTGAGGGCACGAAAAAATCGGACAACGTTCGAATTCTGTAGACGCATTCGCACATGGAGCAATGGACCAAGTCAGTCCCAACTCACCTTCTGTGGATAGCCAACTTGGAACTCAGCAACAACCCCTGCTAGTTGATATTCTACTCACCTCGCCGAATTTATTGCCAGGACCGTCGAAGCAACAGATAATAGTTCTGCCCTTGGCCTTGCCAAAGTCCGGCACAACGCCATTATCTTGTATGTGGTTGACGTTGTCCATTGCAGCGTTAGCGGAGACATCCGGGGAAGCGGAATAAATTGCCTACTGCTCCCGCACCACGAGTTATGTGTTTATGCTGGCCATGGGTGAAGGGACATTCCCAAGTTATCAGTAGATCAAATCTAGAAACCCACCACAGCACATTGCAAAAGACCTTGTGGACCCTCAAACTTCGAAGAGGAAATAGCCACCTGCAGTTGCAGACACCTGGAAACACACCCTTGTTTAGTACATTGGGAATCACTTCACAATCCCTGAGTATTCTGTGCCACATTCGGATCTCTGCGGCAATCCTCATTTCATCCTGCCACTCTTCTTGATGTTCCAGGTGACGCTCACCGGAAGCGAGTATCTTGACGCCCATACTTGGCACATACCCAACTCCCTCCTCTTTTGGCAATAACATGTGCTCTCCTTCGCATGGTTATTTCCCCCTCATCTCAAAAAAAAGCATAGGTGAAGAAATTGGGAGCAAGCGAGAAACTCGCAGTACCACATCAGCCAATCACATCGACGGATTGATCCCGAGAAACACCCTAGGCCATTTTGCGCGACAATAATAACGACAGCGGTCGCGTGGCGCTGACGAGGCCATCGAAGACTCCAAAAGTGTCCGCCACCCCAGACGATATCGAAGAACGCGGCACAGAGGGGCCCAGGATGCCATTGAAATGATTTCGGGACGAAAGAGCGACGGTACCAACGAGACACTCAGCAGGTTATGGGTTCTCAGGGACACGTGCAGGTCACGGGTTGGGACGGTGATCGAGGGTCCGAGGGACCCGGCGCTTGTCAGGGGTGGGGAACGAGCTGATGTCGAGTGTTCGATGACTCTGAGGCGCTTATGTAGATTCCCGTCTCTTAGAGATTCCCCTTCCACACCAGGCACGGCATGCGGGACTTAACTACTGTATACGCGAGATTATGCATCATGTCCAGGGCTTGCTAGGTCGTAGACTAATCTTGTTTCTATAATGCGTATTTATCCCGCACGAGTACGACACGGCATGTAAGATTCACCAGAATAAACGAGCATATCATTCAATCCCATAACATACAAACTAAGCAACGTAGACTAGCATTCCCGATTTCTCAACCAATTCCCAGTTGAAGGCAGCAGGCATATACGCATCTGGCGTGCCCTTCGTCTTCTCGATCCTATCCCTCACCGATTCATGCACTAGGATGGCCTCGTCTTCACTCCTGAAAGGGATATACCTGCCTCGACCAAAGTTTTGGCTACACTATGTCAGTAAAGTGCCTTGAGAATAGAAGAGCCGACATACTCTCTCTTAAACCACCAGTCGCCCGCCTCGTCTTGGATAGCCGATAACATGGGAATATACTCCAAAGCCCACCATCCCTTCGCCAACACTAACTGATCCCAAATCCCTGCAAGGCCGTCGATATAGTCACGAGTATGTTTCAAAGGGAGGCCGACTGCATGCCGTTTGGGGCGCAAGCCCCTCATGGGGTTTTCATTTGTGTAGGTAGGAGGGGGGGCGCTGGGGTCCTCCCATAAGGCTCGATTCTTTCTCTCTGCTGTGAGTTGTGCGATGGCGTCGCTGTCGAGGTGAAACGCCTCCAGGTCAATGTCGAGGTGGCTAAGCTTTGTTGCCAGGATGTCGAGGTCAAATCCTAATGTGATGAGATAGCTATTGTCGAACATGATGCCCGTTCGCGTAACAAAGCACTCCTTGATCATCCACCTTAGTGGAATATACGACAAGCTCTCCTTTATCTTGTTCGTATGAGAACCTCCTCCGATATCGGCGTGACAGCCTAGCAGATTTCGGTATGAGCACGGGGTTGAGCACGAAGAAGAACACCGACCTGTAAACCACACCTCTTGCACGTCAGCATAGTCCCGGTCCAGCGGTTCATAAACCCATTCGTCTCTGTCTGTCTTATCTTGCATGGCAGGTTCATCGACATCGATATCTTGCTCGTTGTCTGGAGTCGGCTGGTTCCAGGTTATGGGTCGGAATCTGGCACGACGCTCATCCAGCGCCAGAGCATGGCGCACGTATTTGACTGCATAGTTGATGGACGTATTTCTGTGATATCGCGGGATAATGCCCACAGATGAGACGGTGTCCCTAGGCAATGTTCAGGAAAAAGACCACAACAAGACGAATATTCCCACCAAACACCGACGAATTCAACTTTCACAGGCCGCCTTTGAACGAGGTGAGTCCTTGGGCTGAGCAATATTTACAAGAACTTACGAAAAGGTTGTTCGAAACTCTTTGCTAAGGACATTTCCCTTCTCTCCTGGAATTTGGGAAACGGAGAAAGCAAAATCTACCTGCTGCTCGTTATGGGGTGGGAGGACACCGATCTAGGGAAGGACAATTGTGAGGCCAAGTGGTGCTAGTCATGCAAATCGAAGACCTTGTAAAGCATGCCAGCGACGACTCGAGCGATGTGCGCGCCGCGAGAGAATCCAAAGACGCATATCTTATCCCCCTCCCTGTTGGACAATGTCAATTACGCCCCGATGAAAGATCGAGAGGGACACGAACTTATAATTCTGCATGATGAACCTGTATCTAGTACGAGTGAGCCGGGTCACCATACGAGACTATGCCAGGCGCACGTACCCCTCTTTTACGTGGTCATTCAGATATAGTGCAACAGCTTCATCCACCCTGGATAGGAATGTCGAAAAGACGGAGGTGAGAGGCTGACGCTTTGTGTAGGTGCCTATTCCCGGCTACGAAACAACATTCAGAGAAATGTAGGGGGTATATTATGGTCCTATACCTGGTAGTAGACGAGTTGTTCGGGCGAATCTTTTTTGAGGGCACGAAAAAAGCGCACAACGTTCGAATTCTGTAGACGCGTTCGCGTGTGGAGCAATAAACCGGATTTGTCTCAACTCACCTCCTACGAACAACCGATACGATCAGCAAAGGTCCTCGCTACTTTGACGTTCTACTACTCACCTCGCCGAATTTATTACCAGTACCATCGAAGCAGCAGACAATAGTCCTGCCCTTGAGCGCGCTAGAGTCTGGTACGACCTCATTACCTTGTAGGGGGTTGTGGTTGTCCATTGCGATGCTGGAAGAGAGACTTTCGGGGAAGCGAAATAAATCCCCTACGACTTGTGCGCCGCAAGTTATGTGCGTTTAGGCCGGTGAAGAGACATTCCTTATCGGAAGGTCGAATCTTTCCCAGAAATCCACCACAGGTCCACAGCACATTGCAAATGACCTCGTTGGACCCTCGAACTTCGAAGAGGAAATAGGCATCTGCGGGCTTGCTGCAAACACCTGTTCGATCACTGATTCGACTCGGTGAACTAATCACAGCAAACACGCCTTGTTTGTTCTATGTTGAGTGAATGCTAGCCGCAGCCTGTCACCTCACTTGTAGGGCACAATCTCCGAGCATTCTACCCCAGTATTCGGATCTCTGTGGCAACATCATGTTGTATGCATCCACGTTCATGCTGTTATTCTTACCTGGTGTTCCACACGAAGCGAGTATCTTGACGCCCATACCTGGCCAATACGTCAACACTTGATCGGGCTGGGGACATGTCAAGAGACCCCCAGTTTCTGGAATACTGTAAACGCCTGCGACGTTAAATGATTTTTTGGTTTGTTCCCAGTTATTCAGATCTAAAGATTCGCATCTATTAGAGGATTCCGAGAACAAACACTCCAGTGTGCTCTTATACCTACCCTAACCAAGTGGCTGGCGTCGTTTCCGAAAGCCTCTCCATCATGTCCCATAGCTCCCGCCCATCCTCCTCCGCGGGCAGCCCTTTGGATTCAGCCGCCGCGCCAGTGCATATCACTCAGCAGACTCAGCAGACGCAGCAGAGAGGGGGGAAAGTCTCCGAATTTATCGACCTCGTCAAGGACAAGATATCTGCCAAACGTAAGAAACCTATAGCTACCCAAGACCCACCAAAGCCCAAGCGAGACGCCCTAGTCTGTATATGTCTGTTACCTGTTTGTTGTGAGCTCACCCCATGATCAGAAGAAGTTCAAGAATCTCCGAAGGAAGAACTCGAAGGCACCCCCCATCGACGACAGGGAGGACAAAGATAATGTAAGTTATCATGCACTTCGAAATTCCACCATTTTCACTATCTCTCTTTCAGCTTCATCAAGCCTTTCGTGAATATTCAGGGCTCCCAGAGATAGACGAGGATAGAAAGGCAAATGAAGTCTTGAAAATATGTCTGTTCTAAACTCTTCTATCGTTATGTTCTCGCCTGATCATTCGTGAATAGTGGCACCGGAGCCCAGCTCGGAGCCTCATACCAGTCTTGCACCAGCCGACGAGCCCCCTCCTAGCTCTCATCTCTACGTACGGCGTCCCTCAAAATTTTCGATGGCTGCTCGACCACTCCCTGACCCTGCGACCTTATTCGACACTCTTCTCAAGGCCGGCGAAGAAGACTGGAAGGTATGTGCTTGTCCTTGCAAATACTTCATCTCGCATAAAAATATGAACAGCCCCATGATAACGGTCTATCTGGCATGACATATGCCATTGCGACCATAATCTCGGTAAATTCACCATAGGTGGAATCTTTCTCGTATTGACGCTTTGCAGTTGTCCCTTGTCCGGACTAATCCCGAGAATGTGTCTTATAATGACGCATCACCATATCTGGACCTTGCTCCTCTATATGGTCCCAATGACGAGGAATTGGACTTAATTCGTCTTAACGACGGAAGCGGAAAGCTTTCACCCGACGCGTTCTATGAAGATACGAACAATATCCTTTTTACACCTGCAGCCGCGGTTTTACTTATTCTCTTGAATCGTTATCACAACGTCAGTTTGGTCGGGTTGCGGATCCCTCTTTCTTAATTGACCGATATCTGAAGAGTATTGCCGAAACCTTGTTATCCAAGAATGAACGAGGAACTTGGCGCGATCCTTCGACTTTCTTTGATGATGCAGAGGAATTCGTGAACTACGAGGTGGAGAAGCAAGACAATGAGATTTTCGAAATCGCCCGGTCCATGACTTGCATTCAATTCAAGAATATCGTGATGGAGGATGTTCTCAAAGGCCTTCTCGGCGTTTCTCCTGTCGGAGGTTGTGTTAATCTTGATATTCTGGCCGACGCGGTGAGTCTGCTTTTCGCCTTCTTGGCACCGCTCATAGGTCTGCAGGACGGGATAAGGAAGCCTGGGGCTGGGTATCAGTCAAGCGTAGAGTCAAGTCTCCTGTATAATGTGAGCCTATTCTATCGCTTTAGGTTCGACGCTTAGACTTGCCCAAAGTGGTTTGGCTTGATGTCAAGTGACGATATCAATTATGTCTCAACCACTTTGAGGGATAGATTACCATACAAGGCTATCGATGAGGTATTTGTTCCATCTGCCACTCTATCTCCTTCGATCTCCTTTAACCCATACCTTTTAGATCACAATTGATGATGTCAAGCGGGCACAGGCCAGCATGCTTTTGGATTCAGACAGAACTCGACGGGATGTCGCGGGGTGAGTTATGTCCGGTGCCTTTATGTTCTTTGATAAACTGTGTCCTAGCATGCGTCGGAACGAAGATGGGTATTTCAACGATGCCGACCTAGCGAGGGTACTGCATTCAGCTACAGAGGCGCGAGCAGGAGCGTCATGTTCCAAACGCGTGGCCTCTTGCCTACGGGCATGGCAACTCGAGCTTGTTCAGCAATCTCGAAACTGGGAGGTCTGTACTCTGAACGAGTATCGAGCTTCATTAGGTTTGAAACGTGAGTAAGGAAAATCGCCCCTCAGTCATAAGTCCTGACATATCCAGCCCTCAAATCGTTTGAGGAGTGGAGCGCCGATGATGCCGTCCGGAGATCTGCTGCACACCACTATGGCGAGATCAAAAACTTGGAGCTATACGTGAGCTATTTTACCATCCATCCTCTTCTTCGTTCTCATCTCAGCAAGCCTGGTTTACAAGCAGAATCTGGAATCCCTGGAGATGGCCTTCAGCTTGGGTATACAATGGTTTGTGATTCCTTTGGTCCATCAATAGGTTGTACATTGACTGACGTCCGCCCTCAGTCCTTTGGCCTTTCCAGTGACCTCGTCAGTCATTCTCTCGTAACCTAGGGACTTAGAATTGATCCGCGTCTATAGGTATCCGTCGTTCGAAGTGATCCTCGCTTCACGACAGACTTCAATGGTATCTTTTTGCCGTTCCATCTTTTCAGCTTACTTACGCAGACTCTAGAGGACAAACTCACATCATGGGGTTACAAGGACTCGGTCGAGAAGAAGGGCTCGAAAGGTGCCTTCGGCGCCATGCTCCCTCAAGGTAAGAACTACCACGACTCAGGAGGTATCTATACTAAATCTTGTTGACGTAGTTCTATTTCGAACCCTCCCTCTTTATTACCCTTTTGCGAGTATTTATAGCCTTTTCCCAATGGTGGTCCCTTCTCAGTCGGAAAAACTGCTCAAGGGCGTACCAAACTCCAAACAGTTCTACGATTTTAAAAAACCCCAGATCCAAGAAGATCCGATCCAGCGACTCACGACAGAGGATGCCATCAAAGAGGTCTTAACTCGTCATGACGTCTTTGCTTCCCCGTATGCAGCAGACCTGCGAGCAATTACGGACGGTTACGGGTGCGTTCGATGGCAACTCTCATTACTACAGTCTACTAACCCCTTTGTAATAGCTATCTCCTAGGATTTGATGCCCCAGAACTCGAGCTGTGAGCGCGTTCTCCTCTTCTTTAGATGAAGCTCATCAGAGATACGTCAGCCATGACAAAGATCAGATGTTGGTACGTCTTTCCTTTTTTTAATTACCACCCATGGTCAAGTCTGACGAGCACAGACAATGTGTTCTCTTATACCTGACAAAGGCGCACTTTCACGATATCAGCGCTATTACCGCCAGAATCTGGCCCAGATTCTTACTGATATCTACGAGAAAGAGTGGCAGAAGGAACAGCCATCCCCAGCTAACCCACTGAAGATTGAAATCGACCTGGTTCAAGACCTCATCAGTGTTGCCTGTTTGCGCTGGGTTTGCGACCACCTGGTAAGCCGATACTTTTCGTGTCCTCCTCGCTGCTGGATAACGGTGCTCGTAGTGTGGTTCTGGCGATTTCATAAATATCAAAACCATGGAACCGAAGAAACTCCAGCAAGTCTTTGAGCAGTTGAACAGTTTATATGCGTAGGCTCCCTGGGCGTTCACTTTTACGATTAACTTGACACCTCCTCAGATTCGCCTCTGGGATGGTCGACTCTTCCGCAGCTTGGGAAGCTCGAGAGAATGCTATCCAGACTATTGAGGGGCTGAAGAAGCAGATCGACCAAAAGCTCCCTCCTCGTGAACGCGGGATGGTTGGTCTCCACAATGTCAATGTGCTTCCTCCACTGACATTAACTTCATCGAAGGGTATACGCGAAGCTATGAATGAAAGGTTCGGTAGTAGCTGGCAAAGATGGAGTAGGGTCTATACCGAGCTATTACATCCTCAAGGCAGGCAAGTTCAACCGGAAGTCCAAACCTTCCTCCATCGCATCTTTAGGCTTAGCACAAGCATCAAAATTGACGACCTCCTTTTTACGGATCATCACCTACAAGAGATGCGCACTAGGATGTTTGAACAGCACAGAAACGAAAAGCCTTACAACTTAAACCTACCATCTGTCGCCCGTCACGTTCTAGCCAGTCGCATCCAGGCTCATGTAGACGACGATATCGATCGCATAAGGATGATTTCAAATGTTTGCGGGCTCGTAATTCTTGCATCAAGCAAGCTCGCCCACGGTTCGTTATTCCTCCTCTTTCGCGGTGTTTGCTGACTCCACATTTTAGTCGCCTCACTTGCTGTTAGTGTATACCTTCGCAAAGAATATGAAGCGGAACGGAAAGAAATAATTGGTCTGTGCAAGAGGGAGGTTAGCGATGGCCTTGAAGACGGAGAACGCCAACGGCTTCTTGGTTATATTCAAGAGGCTCAGAGTAAGCACTGCCGGAGCTACGGATCCTCTCTCGAAGAACTCACGTTTACTTCAGGATTGTTCCAAAATCTCAGTGTTTGCAGGATCGCGACCCGAGACCATGTTATCCAAACAAGAGAAGGACCGATCCACATTAGGAGAGGGATGCGAGTTCAGGCCTGTCTGACTGAAATGCATAGAGCTGTTCGTACCATCCGCCTACTATGGCATCACGTCAAACTTAATTTTACTTAGATGGATCTTAACATCAACCCAATCCGTGAGCAGCCGTCCTCGCTGCAGGGCATGGGTCTCCACAAGTGTCCCGCCTTAGGCAAGCCCGGAAAGGGGAAACCTGGGTTCCTTGATACGGTGGGCACTCAATCAAGCTCACATTACCTGTTCGCTAACAGTGAATTCTAGGTCCTCCCCGAAGTTCGTATATCTCTTCTCCTTCGCCATGCAGCTCAACTTTGTCCCAGATCTTCATTTCCATATTCAGCTTGGACAATATCCAGGGCATCGAAACCCAAACGATGTCTATGACCCAATCCGATCTTTCCCTTGGGCCTCGTCATTCCAAAGTACGCATCACTTTCTCTGAGTGGCGGCTCGTATTGAACGTATATCAGATCCCTACCCCCGTCGTTCCTTTCTCGATCACTGCAGATTTTACTGTCAACCCCGACGACAAGCCATTCACCAAACTGCGACACATGCGCGATAGATCGATTATGGCCATTCCACGGAGCGCACCTACCACGCGAAAAGGCTGGGATCCAAAACGACTCAGAACAGTGAAAATGCTGAACAAGCTCGGCGTTGACGTGCAATTCCTCTTCAAGGCCATCGTCGTGATTGTTGTGCTAATCTTTCTCTGGCATGGTGCGTCATCTGCTCATATCAGCTTTTGGACACCAACAGACTCGTCTTTTCAGTACTCTCTCTATTGTTGGGGACGTCATCATCCATCGTGAAATGGGTATTCATTTCGTTCTTCTCCATCTTCCGGGCGATATTTTCTTTCCTCTTCGCTTTCCTCTGGTCAAAGGCCTACATTCCAAAAGTCAATTTGGATGCACCGGTTCAATACAAGCACGTTGATTGCCCAGCCCCCATCGACTTGATCCACACATGGGAACTTGAATCATTCAACCTTACCTCGAGCGGCACCCCTACTGCCCTTCATTATACTCTCGACCTCGAAAGGGCTCATCGGCTGAGCGTCATCGACGCGGACAAACGGGATACAATCATGCGCATCATCGTCGACGATGAAGTACGAGGATTGACACGGGACTTTGAACTTGACAAGACTGTCGACTGTGGCGTCGATAACTATAGGAATTGTCTCAAAGCCCACAGTGCTGGATTTGTTATCATCGAGAAGGGGAAGCATAGCGTCACAGTTGAATATGCCGGCAAAGGTGTGCTTTTCTCCTGAGATGTTCTTGTACGCGAGCCTCATTATCTTTACAGAATTCTTGGATAGAGACGCTTATACAGTGAACTGGGAGGGTGAAAAGCAACGGAGAATATTCTGGAAGAGGGAGAAATGTGGTTCATAAGCGTGGTAAACGTTAAACCCTTGCGTACTGTACTCTCTTCGATCCCATTACTCGCCTCTAATCTTAATCTGACTTCTCTCCGCTTGCGTGGTCACTTGAGCGATGGGGTAAGCGTCTCTGTGGCATGACGACCAGAAAAGAAGTGGCAGAACTTGGTCGCATTCTAGATAAAACTTGGACAAATGAATGACGATAAGATACAAGATGACGAGGAGATATCTAAGCAGAGAAGGTGGGTGGCCAGTTCTCCTGGAATTCGTAGATATCCTCTACTGGTGGGGTCAGTTTGACGACTTTAGCTAGCTCTTCGTCTGCAAGATCTCTGTCACATGTTGGCCTGAAAGAAGGTTATAGCCACACTCACAGATAGGATCAGACTCGAGCCTGTTGAAGTGCTTGAAGGGCCAAGTCGTGCCGGCCGCCTGCTCGTCCTTTCTCCGTTGACGTTGGTCATTCTGAAGTCCTTGGTTAATCGCGTGAACGGTAGCGATGGAAAGAAAACATACCTCAATCTTTGACTTCTCTCTGCTTGCGGCCTCGTAATCACCTTCCTTGATACCTTTAGCAACAGCAGACCACAAGTTTCTCGTCTCAAATTCTCCCATTTCTCCGCCCGAAACACCACCAATGACAGTGACCTCTTCTTTCGGTCCATGAACATTGTGGAATTCCACGCCAGTCTTTGTAAATTTACTCTCCTCATGCCATGTTCCCTCAGTGATGTGCTCACGACCAGTAGGGATAGGCTTGGATGATGACGCGAACGCGGAAGAATCGGGCGTCGTAATCGCTTTGAACGTATGCGACTTGCCTGAGAAATAACCTCGACCTTTATATTCAATGGAGGAGATATAACCACCTCCAACGACGTAGGAATTCTCGGCAAGCTCGACATACGGGGATCCGTACCTGCCATAAGGTCTGAGGCTGACTCGAGGGATAATTTACATAGGACACCTACCATAGTCCATCGATGCGTAATCGGGGTAGTGTGATGAGATATTCGTCTTTGCGGCCTCCAGGAGGAGCAACAGTCAGGATGGCATGACCAACCTGTCTCACCATTATCGAGCCACCTTCCGATAAATCAGATAGAGAAGATTAGCTTGGTACTGGGAGTTGCGTACTGCTGAAACTGGTCTTCTGAGCATTATGTCCAACGAGCTTGACCCCTTTGGTCTTGTTCTCGATCACGTAGGCGGTGACAGGGGGGTGATGAGAGACTTGTTCAACAAGAAGATTTGTACGACCACGACCATCCTTGTCCGGCCAATAACCGTAGAAGAGTCTACGGTTGAGATATAAGTAAAATTGTTGATGATGATCAAGAACACGAGGTTGTGGAACATACTCGCCAAGAACGGGGTTTAATGGTCTGGAGCAAGGACGTCGGTTCAGAAGGAGGCCAATAGTAAGAGGTAAGAGGGCGCACTTTTTCTCTGACCCCATACTCTCATTGCGTGAGGTGTACTGTCCCTTTAACGTACTCTAGATGAGGTGTCAGCAAGATCCTTTCGAAATTGATGAGTTGGCCCACAATGAACCATCTGAGGACGGCAAGAGAGCGATCTTCTGCGGTCTTTGCATCCGCAATGGCAGCAAATAACTCTGGCCTTTCGCACCAGTAGGCTGGTATGAAGTAGAGGATTACAAGGCTAGCCGCGGATGTAGTTGCATCAGCGACTTACCAGGGAACTCTGTCAAAGAAACAGGCGAGAGAATAAAGGGCGGCGCTGTCAGCGAAGACAAGTCCCCGGAGAAGGATGCGATCCTGCACAAATTGCGGCCTGAGTTGGAGCTGTGAGTGGAACAAGGGGTCAACTGACGACTTGAGGAAAGAAGTCCAGCTACCGCGCTGAGCAGCAGGAACGGCCTAGAAATGCGTCAGTTCGTCAGGAATGAAAACAGGGAGGATCAAGAGACCTCTCCAGCTTGTTCGGTCATTGCAGAGGTGATGGAGAGTGGTAGCAGAAGAGCAGCTTGCCGATTAAGATCACCCAAATCAGCCATTACTACTTTATGGTTCGTGACGTAATGAACAGGATCACGTGGACCAGTTTAAATATTCATTCGCGGAGCATTCGTTTCAACGGATGCAGAGTTTAATGCAGAAGGAACGCGAAGAGGTAACAAACACGCGGGACTATGGTACGAGGATTGTACAAACATCAGAAAATGACAATAGGATTCATAACAGAAGGAGAGCGGAAGCGGGTAATAAGGGAGTAAAGAAAAGGGGAATATTGCGATGGCCCGCGGTTCGGGGGAAGTGGAGGAGTGCGGCGCGAAGGCAATCACTCGTCGTCGTCATCATCGTCCCCACTGGCAGCGGCGCTCTTCTTCCCACCCTGAGAAAGATCAATGAGAACGTGCATATAAGCACACAGCGCATAAGACGTACATCGTAGGCAGCCTTCTCTTCTTCAGCTCTTGCCTTGTCCTTGGTGGCTTGCTCGACGTAGGGCTAGATGAAGAGTGTCAGAAAATATATAGGAGGATGTTGAGTCACCTACTTTTTTCTCTTCTTCGTCGAGCTCCTTCCACTTGGCACCAAGTAATTTGCCAACCTCGCCTGGATAGGGTTGAGGGTCTGCATATAAAGTGATGCGTGTTCAGAACTCACCAAAGCTGGCGTCGGGATTTTCGGTCTTGATTCTCTCCCGCCAGTCTTGACTGAAGAACATATATGCAGACAGGGCACGCTTAGGTGCCTTAGGGTCCTTCTTCGTTTTGCGAGGAGCCTTTTCTGCCTTTTCCGCGGCCTTACGCTGGAAGAGTGAGTTGTGAGTGTCATGTTGAAAATCGAGGGGCGACGAAAACACGAAAAACGAAGAAAATGACGAAGAAAACGCGTGAATGGAAAAGTTCAACATGTGAACAACAAACAAGGTTCGTGTGCGTGTTTGAACAACGATAAAGTGGTACTTACTTTGGGTTTTGTCTCCTTGGGCATGTTCTAGACGAAGAACGGAGGTTTGAAAAAGTTGAACAAGTTGGGGTGGTTGTGGTTTAAAGGAGAGTTCAAGTTGACGTCAGAAAAAAAAAAGTTGGAAACCAACAGTCAGCAAACAACAATGTTGAAAACAGGTGATAAACAATGAAAAGAGGCGTGACGAGGTCGGAGACAACGTGGACAACGACGAGGAAAGACCAGAGGACGCGACGCGTCTTGGAGTGAAGTGTACGGAACGGAGCCAAACAAACAAAGCTCTTCGCCCGCGCTCACTGGGCGGGACACGCTCAGCGAGTGGTGGGGCACCCAAGCAAGTTGAACATCAACCAAGACAGCGTCGCCCATCGATAACAATCAGGCAGATCGATGGCGAAATAAAACTCACAATTAATGGCCGAGTTAACGAGGCAGAAGGACGAGAGGGAGAGCGAGGGGATTTAAAAAATGATAGCGGGACTGCCTGGGCTGGCTGGTTGGCTGTGTGGCTGGTAGGCTAAAGGGTGCTCTTTCACTCTGGCGGTAAAAGTCGCACCTGCGACCAACCGTGCGAATCTTCCGGCAGCGCACGGACTCCCAACAGCTGACACCCTGTCGGACAAAAAAATCGGCTGATCGGCCGGCCGGTCTTTCTCCGGCCTATTCCCGGCAGGTATTATAATTACGGCAAATAACTAGAGGAATACAACACTTGTTCTACCTCGTCTTCTGGTTTCTCGCCCATTGATCCAGTTCTGCAAGTATCTCACTTTGGTCTTTACGTGATTGGCGTGCGCTGTACGTGCCACCGAATTAGTCCGAGGGAGTAACAACCAGTGGCGCGCTTACAAGTCTCGTGCAAATGTTGGAACATCGGCTGGGTGGTTGATCATCCCTAGTTCTATCAATGCCTGATGTCGAGACGCCAACCTTCCGTAAGGTGTCAGCACACAGCAGGTGAACTGAACGGCATCACGTACAATTCTTCCGGAGTTGGTGGTGGCTTATGGTGTTTCCGCTTTGGAGGCCATTGCGGTCCAGGCTGTTCGTCAGCTCCTGTCGAAGAACGGCCTCCGCGGCTCTTTCTTTCTCTGCGTCGCTACGTTGTCACACAAGTTGAAGATCCTAGAATCTGGCACCGAACGAGATATAACTCACTCGGAGGGTGGTTTTAGTCCGTTCTTCCTCAATCCGACTTGGGGCAAGGATTTCGTCGTTCAAGTGGCTATAAGTAACACCAATGGAGTTGAGTGTCTTCTGAATCGCGTCCTGTTCACTATTTGCCGATGGCGGAGCTGTTGCGCAATTAGAGGAGTTCTTTCACAGCCGTAGAGTGACATACCATCATCGAATAGCAATGCACCGAGCCCACGCATGTTCTAGCTCGGGAGTTAGATAGCTGCCATGAATATTTGACGTTCCTCACTTCCTCCTTTGCACCCTTCGCATCAGCTTCGACCAAGGCTGAGTCGACCTTGGTCTTCTTGGAACGCGTGCCGCCCATGTTTGCAAGCGCCCAATCTAATTCCGCCAGATTGGCCTTTTCAATCTACCAAGCACCGAGTTAGCCAATGCCTGATGCAAGAGAACGAACATACAGCCATCTTCGTTGCCAACTTATCTTCATGCAGTTTGAATATATTCTCAATCCCAAAGAGCTCTCCTTTCTTATTGGCATCTCCTTGAATCCCTTCGAAATATCTGTTCACTGGTTAAACCCGCCCTTCTTCTCAAGAAAGCTGCGTACCTTGTTTGTACGCTAGCCTCATAACCAATAGCCATCTGTTGTTGCTTGTATATTTGACGTGCATATATCAATTCTTCGACTGAGCCTGCGCCTAAAAGTCTGTAAACCGATACGTCTCGCGTTTGACCGAACCGGAAGGCCCTGTGTGCAATAAGAGTCGTGCAAAATACTTCTCAGAATATCGAACCTTACCTATCCATCGCTTGGAGGTCATGCGCCGGGTCTATTTCCTGATGGGTTTCGATCGAAAAACTCGAAACGCAAATCACTCACTCCAATTAGGATCTAGGAAAGTGTGAACTGAGGTGAGCGCTCTTATACGATCCGTGGGGCCGACTCACCAAAGATGACTACTTTATTCGCGCCTGTTACAGGTCAGATCAACGAGAGGACCAGATCTTGCATAAGACGGTACCTGTCAGATTCAAACCCGTCCCTCCTGCGAGAGTCGAGATCAGGAAGATGAAAACATCTGGATCCGAGTGAAATTTGTCGATCATGGGCATACCTGATCGCAGGGTTAAGTTTTAAGATTCAGCCTCAATACTGAAGAGAGAAGAGTTGTAGCCGGACTTACGATCGGATTGCTTCGTGCTGCCATCAAGTTTCAAAAAACCATATCCCCGTGCGCTGAGGTGAAATTCCAGCATCCCAATTAACTTTACAGATTTAGTGAAAATGAGCAGCTTGTTGGTCGGATCCTTCCTCCATTCTTGCAACAGGAGATCCAATATCTTTGGTCAAGTTCAGCATTAGCACGCCCACACGACAGGAAAAAACTTACTCCCCATTTACCACAATACTGCGCTTGCATCATGGCGGTACCATACTTTGGAATATCTCCGTCCGCAAAAGCAACCCTCGCAAGCGCACGGTTTCGTTCAGTCTGCAATACACACGTTAATCAGGGCTATCCACGGATATAGCTCTTCCGCACCTGCTCAGGATTGTCGTTTGGAGCTTGAAATCATTGATCCAGTTTCAGCTCCCTGTTAGTAAGCCAACGGAACATGCGTACTAGGGAGGATGAGACCAAGATGGTTCGAGATTTTGATGAGAATTGACATGTATCTGAATACATCTCCTGGGACGAAGGGGTGGCAGCAATTTTTTCGGCTGGAACAAGGTAGGTTTGTATCAGTGAAAATTGGTAGCTGAGGAACCTCAAGAATCGTTGATTGACCTTTCACTCGATCCGCAGGGACATGGTCTATCCTTGAGAATCAGGTTCTGAACCGCGACCGTACCAAGCAATCGCTTATAGGCCGAAATTTGAGTTGGAGTCAAAGGACAAAAGACAACTTGATCGGTTTTCTCGGGGAGCTACTCGACTATGCTGGAAGAAAAAATTGGTGGGATCCAGATGTTTACTTACCTGATGACGGATTATCTCCTTTGTTCTATAGAGTTGTATGTCGTCAAGTAGTGTCAGAAATGGTGAGGGAAACCGACCGTCGGAGGAAGAATTTAGGCAACAAGGTGTTCTTCAAAGTCAATGCCACAGACTACAAATCAAATGTAAGATGCGTTCTTTGGTGCAACTCGAGTGCCTACCACGGCTTTGGCGCGCTCCTCTTCACTAGCTCCCGTGGACTGACCCGCAGTAAGGGGCTTCACAACATAACCGTTCCACTGTCTGGGAGTCCCAAGACGCCCAGGATTCGTCCAATCCAAAATCGTCCACATCTCACTGTACGAGTTCTGAATGGCAGTTCCAGTTAATCCAAAACGACGGAGGCAAGTGAATTGGTGATATGCTTGGGTAATTTTAGCTGAAAGATTCTTCACGCGGTGGACTTCGTCCACGAAGATGCAAGACCAAGGGAGAGTATCCAAAACGTCGATATCGCGTCTAGCCAGATCAAATGTGGTTACAACTATATATGGCTTTGAGTATCATCAGAAGAGATCAATACGGAATATCTTACCAATATCCAATCGTCCAAGTTTAAAGTCGTTGATTACAATCTCCCGTTCCTTGGGAGTTCCGTTATACAAGCCGACCTCAAAATAACCCCACTGAAAATAAGTCAACATTTCGATAAACACCCGAATTAAGATATACCGTTTCGAATTCCCGTTCCCAATTATGTACAACCGTACTTGGAGCAACGATTAAACACGTTGGCCAAGTCGCGTTGGCGGGTGGTAATTCACGACGCTTTCTCCAGGCTTTACCATCTTGAAGGTCTGAGACGTGCTTCTTGCGACGGCCCGTGTCTGTCGCGACGCCTTCCTTCTTCATAATCGCGGATAGAAATGCAATGACCTGGATGGTTTTTCCTATTATATATGAGATATGCGCAGATACCACGACATTCAATTTACCCTAGAGAGAAATCAGACCCAGAAAACATTCGACGAATAATGAAATTTACTAAGCCCATGTCGTCTCCAAGTAACCCTCCGCGACCTTCGTTGTAGCGGTCACAGAAAAATCGAATTCCCTCCCGCTGATATTCGCGAAGGTAAGTATTTATTGCACCAGGGACTCTTATTCCTTTAGCAGCGTCAAGGACTAGGGGCCCTAGAAGTTTCTGACCGGGTCCCAAGGGAAACCCTGGACGGGGGTGAAGTTCCTGCAAACGAGGTTAGAGGTGAAGGTAAGTCGCTAGAGTGAATGTACTGACGAGATCAAGAAAAGGTTCCGCTTCCGAGTCGGACTCCGTGTCACTGTCTGTCTCTGCTGCGGGACTGCTCCGAGGGGGAGCATGTGTTTCTGTAGCCGCATAAACAAACCGTGTTGCAAGAAATGATACGAGGACCAACGAGAGAATACGGGCATCTCGGCATCTGCCTCTGAATCTGACTCTGTTGCTGAGTCGCTTGCGTCTTCTGTCTTCTGCCGCTTGTTTGGAATATAAAATGAAGGTGTGAAGGGGAGTTTACGCTTCGAAGAGTTATTATCTTCGTCGTCCTCTGTCTCGGATTCTGAACAAAATCTTTAGTCGTAAGGTACTGTGGCAGTATAAGGACATGCCTGTAGCAGAGTCAGCTTCGTTCCCAAGACTAGGTCCGGCAGGCACCGACGGAAGTGCCTTCCCTACAGGTTCTTGAGAAAACCTTGTCTGAGAGCTGAGGATTGGAGGGGAATCCGACTCGTCTTCAGGGTCGATATCTTCATCAGGAAAGGGATCTTCGTCAACGGAGGCTTCCCCTTCTGAAGCAGACTGAAGGTCCAGTTCTTTACCTAGAAATAGACGGAATAAACAAGCTGGCTCTGTGGCAATAGTGGCCACACACCGAAGTATTCTTGTAATGGGTTTGGGCCATGATTTAGGGGGACATAACGTTGCTCTGTACAGGCATGAGGTTGTAAACCGAGCACAAACACAAGAAACGAACTCTTTGTTGTCTTCCGACCACTCGAACTCGATGGTATGCCTAGGATGTCTCGGCGCGAACGACCTTTCTTGACGGGTGAGTACAATCCCCCCTCTTTAGACTTCCTTTTCGATGGTACCACCGGAAGGATAATGTCCTGTGCAAAATCCGAATCCGAATCCACCTCTGTATTTCGTGAGCGGGTTGGCCACATGCGCCTGGGTACTACGTATACGTTACATACCAAGCGGCGCAGGGATAGACCGGAGTTGACCTAGAGAAGCATTAGTCAACATCCATTGACGAAAACTAGGGCAATAAACTGACGCTTCTCGTAAATAGAGCCTTTATCATTGGGGTCGGGAGACATGGCCCAGTATGCGCAGGCAACAAGAAGAAAGCCGGGCACGGTGGTCAAGCGAACCGCGATCGGAGACACGGTGCACGTGATTTTGTGACAATTTGTGACATTACCAAAGAAGAACATTCGTAAATTGAATTCCGGTGGTAGAGAAGATGGTGGAGGGTAAGTACAGTAGCAAAGGAAATAATAAAACATCGACAGTGCTGGGATTTATGCTTGTAAACTGTTAGACGGGACTAACGTACACGCGAGGCTATGCTAATCGAAGGCTTCTTCTGCACTTCGGCGAACTAACCTCCGAACTTTCTTCTTGTATCCTAAGGAGGATAGTTCAGTACCATCACATTCAAAAGGAGAGCAACTAACCATCGGTGTTGTCACGGACATCTTTCGCAGCATCGACATTGGCGGGACTCTCCAAGTTAGGGTGATCAGAGGACAGAAGTGAGATGACGCTGACGAGCTATAATAGGGTTCAGGGCTAGGGTTACACGAGAGCTAAGAAATACAATTTGTTACTCACAATCGATTCCACGGTGTGTACCGGAAGCCATCGTTCTCCAGCATCTTCATATCCATATTGATCGTCACCAGGCGCATGCTGGACGACAAAATCGATCAGCACGGTTAAAACCCGAGACCAGCGAAGTTCAACTCACCAGTATCGAAACGCAAACAAGGCCGTCAGGATAAACTGCGAATGGAACATCTAGTCAGGGGCAGTTTCGGTGACGCATCCGCAAAGAGCGTACTATTAGGATGCCACATGGGCGTTATGAAACGCATCTTGGGAGGTAGAAGAGGATATTCGATTGGGAACGACAGACGCGCTTTAAAGAAACCCCCCTCACTGGAGCGGTTGACATGGTAAGTCGGAATTTAGATCGAGAGAGGTTATCGTACTAAAGTGTATCTGCAGGCCTGAAAACAGTTCAGTGGCACTCAGGGCTCCAGACAGTGAAACGCACCCAATAATGAGTATTTCCCATTCATATAGGTTGCTGTCATCGACGAGACCTAGGTATCATTGGGATCAAGCTCATGAGCACCGTGTGGGATGGAAGAAAGTTACCTGCGGAGAAGCCCTCGACTGGGTGCTTCGTCAGTTCCTGGAGTTGTCTCCGGAGTAGTAGATTATTGGACGGTGTTACTGTTGGCTTCGACATTGAGTCCTACTCGATGCGATGTTTCGCGATGCTCGTGTGTGTTCGGTATGTGGAGGTCGTCTGCGCTGGACCGCAGGTGCATCTTGACTGCCTTATAAAGGCAGGTGCACGTGACACACGCACCGCCAAGAACGCCAGCCTTCAACAGCTCAAGGCCAAGGCCTTTGTTCAGTTGTCATTGCCCTCAAAGAGAGGGCTATCCTCCCTGCGTCGGCATAGCTTCGTTGCAGCCACTTGCAGTCCGCGATAAGTTAATCTCCTGCTAGTGCCCATGAGAACGGACCACGGCACGTGATACACTGCAATTATCCGAGAGCCCGAAGGCAATTAGCAAGAAGTCAGTTCGACTCGACACCACTGTCATCCTGATCGATTCCTAATTATCTCGATATGGATGAGGAGGACGGTTGGGCAGAGATGGGTCAGCAAAATTGGCGCGGGGTGGGCCTAACAGACCCACTGAAAAGAGTTGAGGTGCGTACACCGGACAATGGCCAAAGTATTCCAACATGTGTTGTTCCTAGGACAAATGGTTGTTGTTGCCGGCCTTCCTTAAAGTGAAGGGCCTTGTAAAGCAACATATCGATTCCTTCAACTACTTTGTCGATGTAGACATAAAGAACATCGTCAAAGCTAACAATAAAATCACTTCCGATGTCGATCCCAGATTCTGGCTAAAATACACCGACATCAATGTCGGCTTTCCCGATCGTAACGAGATGGAGGTGATTGACAAGAAAGTCACTCCCCACGAGTGCCGTCTCCGAGACACGACATACAGCGCCCCTATCATCGTGACGATACAATACACACGAGGAAAGACCATTGTCCAGCGGAATGTCAATATAGGGCGCCTCCCTGTTATGCTCCGGAGCAACAAGTGCGTGTTAATGGGTCGCACAGAAGCACAATTAGCCCGTATGACGGAATGCCCTCTGGATCCAGGTGGCTACTTCATCGTGAAAGGGACGGAGAAAGTAATTCTGGTGCAAGAACAACTAAGCAAAAATCGAATCATTGTTGAAACAGACCTTACCAAGGGAATAGTGCAGGCGTCATGTACCTCGTTCGTAACGTCGAATCCCCTTGACCTGTATCCTTTAACTTTGCATCCAGGTCGACGCATGGTGGTTTGAAATCAAAGACGTATGTTGCGACAAAGAAGGGCAAGATATACCTTCGGCATAATTCCATACACGAGGACGTGCCCATCGTTATTGCCCTCAAAGCTTTAGGTATTCAGTCTGACAAAGAAATCCTCCTCCTGACAGCTGGAAATACGGAGGCATACACGATGGCCTTTTCTGCGAGTCTAGAAGAGGCGGCCAAAATGGCTGTTTTTACTCGACATCAGGCCTTGGAATACATTGGGTCGCGAGTAAAGATCAACCGTCGCGTCATGGGTCCCCGGCGCCCAGCCTGGGAGGAAGCCCTGGAGGCTTTAGCCACGATCGTACTGGCGCATGTTCCTGTTCATGGGCTCGACCTTCGGGCCAAAGCTATCTTTGTTGCTACTATGACCAGACGTGTGTTAATGGCAGTGGATGACGAGAAGATGGTGGATGACCGGGATTATGTGGGGAACAAACGTCTAGAACTGTGAGCGTAATTCATTCACTTGATGGCCGTATCTCACCCATTCATAGTGCAGGACAATTGCTCGCTCTCCTTTTTGAGGATCTGTTCAAAACGTATAACGCCAATCTAAAGGCTGCCATTGACAAAGTCCTGAAGAAGCCCTCGCGAACAAGCGAGTTTGATGCCTACAACTCCATGCAGTTCCAGGGGGACCACCTGACTTCTGGTTTCGTTCGTGCCATCTCGACAGGAAACTGGTCCTTGAAACGGTTCAAGATGGAACGAGCAGGCGTTACCCACGTCCTAAGCAGGCTTAGCTTCATCAGTGCATTAGGGATGATGACTCGTATATCTTCTCAATTTGAGAAGACCCGAAAAGTTAGCGGTCCTCGTGCACTACAACCAAGTCAATGGGGTATGCTATGCCCGAGTGATACCCCAGAGGGTGAAGCTTGTGGGTTGGTGAAAAACCTGGCATTGATGACGCACATTACTACCGATGTGGAGGAGGAACCCATTATCAAACTAGCCTATATGCTGGGCATCGAAGGTTCGATCTCACAATCATATGAATCCATCATTGATGCACATACATTCCACATAGATATCAGTTTGGCTACTGGAACTGAGATATACGGACCCCACACCTTTGTGGTGAACGTTAACGGCACGATTATCGGGCTGACGCGGTATCCTTCACGTTTCGTCAGCCAATTTCGCAAACTCAGGCGTGCCCGCCGTATCAGCGAATTCGTTAGCATCTACGTCAACCACCACCAGCATGCCGTACACATTGCCAGCGATGGTGGCCGCATTTGTAGGCCTATGATTATTGTGGAGCATGGGCGTCCAAGAGTAACCCCCGAACATATCGCGGTCAGTCAGCGAATCGTTTCCACCTTATTGACGACTGACTACGGGGTTAGTTACTCAAAAGCGGGCGGCTGACATTCGATGACTTCCTCAAGAAGGGACTTGTGGAGTACTTGGACGTCAACGAAGAAAACGATACGTATATCGCACTCTATGAATCGGACATTGTTCCAGCTACGACACACCTAGAAATCGAACCGTTTACCCTCCTTGGCGCAGTTGCGGGGCTTATACCCTATCCCCATCACAACCAATCACCCCGAAATACGTACCAATGCGCGATGGGGAAACAAGCAATAGGCGCAATTGGCTACAATCAATTCAATAGAATTGACACCTTGCTATACCTATCGGTATATCCGCAGCAACCGATGGTAAAGACAAAGACTATTGAATTGGTAGGGTACGATCGACTCCCTGCCGGTCAAAACGCGACTGTGGCTGTTATGAGTTATTCCGGTTATGATATCGAGGATGCGCTCATTCTGAATAAGGTTTGGATGTCATCTGTCATCTCGGCGAAAGCTAATTTCCATTATGCAGGCCAGTCTGGATCGTGGCTATGGACGGTGTCAAGTGTTAAGGAAGAATACAGCTCTGATCAGAAAATATCCTAATGGAACGTGAGTTCAATTGTTGTTCTTTAGAGAAGGTGTTGTCAAGACGCGGCTTTAGGTTTGACCGACTTGCTGACGCCCCGATCGAAGAGAATGGCCAAATCGCCAAGAAATATGATATCATTCAGAAGGATGGTTTAGCTGGTGTGGGGGAACGTGTTGACCCTGGTGATGTCTATGTGAACAAGCAGTCACCGACAAACGCGACCGACAACTCCTTCACCGGACAGCCTACGTCAGCGCCGTACAAAAATACACCACTGTCCTACAAGTCCCCCGTTGCCGGGAATATCGACAAAGTCATGATAACCGAAACAGAAAACGACCAAACGCTCATTAAGGTGCTGATCCGCCAGACACGGAGACCCGAGCTGGGGGACAAGTTCTCCTCGAGACATGGACAAAAGGGTGTCTGTGGCTTGATTGTGAATCAAGAAGACTTACCTTTCAATGATCAAGGAATAAACCCTGGCAAGTCTGACAAAGATGCGTAGTGAGGCTAAGAGTCTAATTCCTTTGACATAGACACAATTATGAATCCTCACGGCTTCCCTTCCCGGATGACAGTTGGCAAGATGATTGAGCTGTTGGCTGGGAAGGTTCGTGCAATTGTCTGTTTATGGGTCATTTTGCTCATCGTGTTGCAGGCGGGCGTATTGTGCGGCAAATTGCAATATGGAACCGCCTTCGGTGGATCAAAGGTCTTGCAAGTTATCTATCCCATGACCCGACGGCTGACGTTATTGCCACCAGGTAGAAGACATGAGCCGAATCCTAATCGAACACGGATTCAGTTACGCTGGGAAAGATATGTTAACAAGTGGTATAACCGGAGAACCTCTTGAAGCATACGTCTATTTTGGCCCGATCTATTATCAGGTATGCAACGACTAATCTCCGCTCAAGCCGACTTCGTAACGTCTATAACAGAAATTGAGTAAGCCATGAAATTAGGACAGCGTCTAACAACATTTAAGCTCGTTTACAGAACATATGGTTATGGACAAAATGCATGCCCGCGCAAGGTACGCCAGTGATCCTGGGATTCCACGCTCATGAACTAATGAATTGATATGATATTACCTTTCATTATATAGAGGTCCACGTGCAACTCTGACTCGCCAACCTACGGAAGGTCGATCCCGAGAAGGAGGATTGCGACTTGGGGAGATGGAACGGGACTGTCTCATCGGTTACGGGGCAACACAGCTGCTGCTAGAGCGGCTAATGATCTCATCCGACCAATTCGAGGTAAACGCCTGCCAAGAATGTGGTTTGATGGGCTATAATGGCTGGTGCACCTATTGCAAGAGCTCGAAGAAAATGGCACAACTAACCATTCCATATGCAGCAAAACTACTATTCCAGGAAGTGAGTGAAGATAAACCCTTCCGGAAAATAACTAATGCCTCTTGACCCAACTCCTTTTATCAGCTAATGGCTATGAATGTTGTACCTCGTCTAGTCCTCGATGATGCATAGTGTTCTGGGAAACCCCGTTTTTCCCTTGAGCCTCAGGATTCTTCACGGAAGAGGTGTTACCTTCCCTTGATCATGGACCTCAACGTCAGGCAGCCGCGGTCAACTGAAGTGTCTGCATTTCCGGGTTTTATTACTCCAAATAGCGCATATCCTAAAAGCTTTCGCACGTGTTGTGGGAAGTTGCAAAAGAGACTTGGACGTCGTTGTCATTCTAAATATTGCATCCCTAGCTTTGTCGATGGTGTGGCGGCAAACTCCGTGGATGAGTTGCTGGAACCCGGTTGTAAATTCCCTGTGCTCAGCAATGTCAACCAAATATATGGGTGTACAGTATCTGGCGTACACATCTCAAGGGTTTTCCATTGCAGATGAAGCGATCCTGGAAAAACCTGGCACTTTTTCTTTGCTGAACGGATTTCGCGGAGTTTGTAATGACCGGTGACAATGCGACCTGCAGCACTTGTACAGTAACAGTCATACACAACTTTGTTCCTTGCTATCTCCCTCCATATCGAAATGACTTCTCGAGGGCCGAATAGCGCAACCGCGCTGAGACGTCTAATGACAGAGTACAAGCAACTCACGTCAGGAGGTTAACCCGGACCAGTTGTTGTAGGAATGAATCGTCTGATATTGGTCGTGCAGGTTCGCCCGATGGCATGTTCACTGCTGGTACGCATTGCAACGGTTTATACCGATTTCACGTAACTCAAGGCACCTATTCCGACGGCCACCTCACGAAGGTCCCATCTCGGAGTCGGACTTCTTCGTCTGGGAGGCCCTCATCTGTGGCCCAAAAGAGACCCCCTTCGTAAGTCTGACCCCTGCTCCTTACACCGAGTAAGATCCCCGTCTCAACGCTTACACTAAATTCAATAGGAGGGTGGGGTGTTCGCTGCTATGCTGACCTTTGTGAGATGATCTATTACGCTCATCGCGAACGCGGCGACTTGTACTCATACACACGCCCGTCATCAGCCCCAAGATTATCCACTCTCGCCGTTTAAAATGAAGTTCGACCCTCCTCTCTTCCATCCGAACAGTAAGATCCTCTTGCATTCCCCCGGGGTCACCCGTTGTTGATCGAATGGATTACCTTGAAATCTTGACAGTTTATGCCGATGGTACTGTCTGCATTTCCATATTACACACCCCAGGAGACGACCCCACCATGTATGAACAAGCATCCGAGCGTTGGAGCCCTGTGCAGAGTGTTGAGAAGGTGATCCTGAGTGTGATTTCCATGTTGGCAGGTAACGTTTCGTTTTTCACCTCTCTATCTGTGATGCCGTTATAACACCTCTTCTCTCTCACAAGAACCGAACTTGGAGAGCGGCGCAAACATCGATTGCTGTAAACTCTACCGAGAGAATCGGGAAGAATACGAACGCATGGTGCGGGAATCTATTAAGCAACAACTAGGGTTATAAGGGGTACAGGTAGATGAACTAGTGGTCACAATCGATACAATCTATGTTGACGGCGACCTGAAATTACAATAATGTATCAAGAGGGTGCACGGGCTTTACTCTTTTCGTGACTTGTAGAAGCGGGTATCCACTGGGCGGCCAAAGATATGCCGTTGTATGTATTCATTGCGGAACATACCGCGCGGGTCGACCGTGTTTATGACCCTAACGAAGTCGTCGAATCGTGGATACGTCTTGCTTAGTATCTCGGGCGTTAGTTCATGGGCTTTGGCCCAATGTGGCCTGCCCTGGTGTCGAGCGACAATTTTCTCGTAACCACTGAATAGCTTTCGGTAAGGGACGTTAAAGCCGTAGGGTCTGTGTTCGTCATGGGTGAGCGTGAGGGAGTGACCACGACACTGGCAACGTACTTGTATTGCACAATGCCAATCCAACATGTCTTCTGACCATAGCTAGGGCTTAGCCAGATGTCGTCAGGGGCAGAAAAGCGTATCTCCACTGGAAAATGGGGTCGAAGCCCATGTGGGTCTTGCTGTTCTTGAGCCAGCCAAGCTTTCAATTCGCGAAGACAAGAACGAGCGTTATGGTATGGCACTGCCCATTCAGTTGTATGTTGCGGGTACTAGAATGGTTGGAGATTAGAAATGGCCACTCTTCATCGGAAACTAACGACGTACCCGACAATCAACGTTGAAGATCACATGGCTGTCATCGACGCCCACCGTCCTTCCGCTGACAAGCCAGCAAGCAAAATTGGCTATCCATGTGTTAAGACCCAAAATATACCGGCCGATGAACAATAGAAGCTGCACGAGGTGGTAACCTAAAAGTGTATGCCACCACCAGCTTCCAGCAGGGTTTCTAGGCTAAGGATAGGCGTAAGCGTAATAAAGTTTGTGATAGGGAATGGATTCACCTCTTGTGAACGATCACAGAAACTCATGCGCACAGAGTCCGCTGTTGGAAACCACCAGAAGCGTACGTGCTCCGAGGAGTAGACGAATTCGTCAAGTCGTTGCATTACTTCCTCGAATGGTAGTGAATCTTGAACTTCTTTTAGCAGGAAGGCGGGTTCCACCGCCAATTGGATGTTCATGATAAGGCCTGTACACCCAAGGCCACATATCGAAGCAATAAAGAGGTCCGAGCGTTCATTCCGGGAACAAGTAACACGAGAACCATCGGCAAGAAGGAGAGTCAATGCCAGGACGTGGGTCGACATGACGCCATACTCTATCCCAGAGCCGTGAGTGGCGGTCGTAACGACTCCGGCAAGTGATTGTTCTGAGATTGACCCGACGTTGATCATAGCAAGGTTATATTTGGCGAGTTCGGCATGGAGATCTTGTAAGGTGACGCCCCCTTGGACAACAACATAGCGTTTCTCCGCATTGACCTGCAGGCGATGATAAGGGATGAAAACACGGAGAGAGAACGGTCAGCAATGGGTCAATGGCGACATTTCGCTTACTCACCTCGAGCATCCGGTTGAGCTTCCGCGTCTGCAGCATAAACTCTTTGGTGCAAGCAAGATCGCTGGGGCTGTGGCCGACGCCGACGGGTCTGACACGGCGACCTTCACGGCGAGCAAGCTCCAGAATCAACTGACACTGGAACTCATTTTCAGGCTCAAAGATGGCAAGGGGGGTGCAGTAATAGGTCTGGCCCCAGTTGGAGAACTTTGCGCGGGGAGAGGAGGCAGGGATGGTGATGGGCTCGAGGAGACTGTAGAGGTTTTGCAGGGGAATGTCGCTAAGCTGCGCGGTACGCTGGGAGGGCATGGCTGACGGCTTTGTTAACTCGCATTTTTACGAGGTTTTTATAAGTTGGTTTGTGAGATCAAGTTGATGACGCCCGGAGACGATCTTGGGGCGTAAGATCGCGGTCAGCCCAGTTAGGTGATAACGGGTATCCGGCCGTTGCCGGCTTGGCTGGAGTTGCAACACATCTCACCATTGACACCACGGATTGAGCCGCCCTTGTTGTGCCATGCTGGGACTCTCGCAGGCCGACGAACAGGTACCGAGCACACCGATAAGGCCTGTTCGCAAGGTTGGAAGGAGATCAAGAATCAGGGGAAAATAAGAGTCAATCTGAAAAATATTGGGTGATCACTTACAGCCGCAAAACATCGTTACATCACAGGTGCCTACCAGGGAGCATCAAACAACTCAATATCTCCCTTGCGTTACGAATTTGTCCTACGAAAAAAAACCTGCTGAGGCTTCCCATATGCAAAATGATGCCCACTTCATATGCACGGCAACCTGCGCAGCTACTTACTTCACCGGGTCGAAGGGAACAAGATGCCGCTCCGTTCACCTTGCAACGGGGACGTCAGTCAGTGTCAACCCGGAACAACCCAGGGCGCACTAGCTCAAACTTTGGCGCGATTCGGAGCGATTGACCTGCTTGGGACGATTAAGTGCAAGGTGTGGCCGCTTTATGCGGTCGCAGCGGATGGTTCACGAAGAACTAATCACATTGGCGCAAGATTATGCTTTCGGGAACAGCCGACGCGTCAAAGCAGTCCATTAAACATTCCATGGAGACAACACAGGTGCTGTAAGAAGAAACCAAACTATTACCGTCAAATGTGTGCATAGATATAATCCCAAATCGCTAGATCTTAGCCAAGGAAATCAAAAGTAACCCTTTATAAATGGCGGTGAGCTCCACAACTTCCTTACACCGGAATGAGCTGTTACTTACCGTCCCCATTCCTGGTTGTTGTACAGCAGAATGCCGCGAACTTCGGCGCTATCCAGTTCCAACCCTATTTCGAATTCTGCGCAAAAGTCAATTGAATCAGCACATGTTCTCCGAATATATAGGTCCTATTCCCACCCGTGTAAAAGCCTCCTGGCTGAGGCATTGCGGCGTTTTGCTGGAACGTCGGGAGGGAAGAAAGATCAACCGTCCATTTGCATAACTCCATCGTTTCGCCTTCGTCGGTGTAGCGCATTATCTTGTCGGAATCGCTTGTATATAACACCGCAAGGAAAGACGAATCTATAGATTACCGCTGAGTAAAGGGACGCCTCGTACCAAGAAGGAACCTTCTTACCTTGGATAGTTTGCGAAAATTTACTATAAACGGGAAGTGGTGGCTGCATCAGCACTGCTGCCAACGAAAATTCAATTGTACCCACCAGAATCTCGTGGTCAGACGCTGTCTGCACGATCATGGAAGAATTATATTAGCATCCTGGGAAGAGATGGGGATATCACGTACCCCTTTCGAAGAATAGCCCCCTTCGTTACGAGGTACTGTAACCTACAATGACCGAGCCGCCGGCAACCACGTTAACGTAAACCACAAGCTAAACACTCGACGTACCTATTTTCGCATATTGGGACACCTGCGTCATTATTCCTAATGTATGCCGGGCGTTTGTGCCAGTCCTCTTGCTCAGCGGGGAGTTTCACCTAAAGATAACAACCGGCAGCCGAGAGGTAAGGGAAGAGAAGAGAAAAAGGATGGGAGCCGTCTCCCACCTTCATCAGGTAGGAACGGGGAGCGATTATACTCGAGACCAACGTTCTTTTCGCAAGACCATACTGAGCGGCACCACGCAGGGTAGCTGTGTCTGCGTCGGGTGGCCTCGCGATTACCCTGATCCTAGACGCAAATTGCTCCTACAGTCACATTTGTAAGTAGCTCCCAAAGGAGGTATATGTGTCATACCTCAACCCTTTGCTTCAAATATTCACTCCCGGCAAACCCTCCCACTAACAGGAGAGCATCAACCTTTTGATGAATTTTTTGCACTTGATCTTCAATCAATTGGAGGACCTGAGATCCGCAAGGAGGTTTGGTTAGATCCTGAAACAAGTGTCAAGGGTGTGGACCATGTACCTGTGCGATGACGGGGTCGAACACCTCTCGGCGCAACAGATTTCCTGGTATAGACAATTGGCCATTGATGAGCCCAACGGAGGGATCGTGTGGATCTTCCACGTTGAAACAAGTAAAGTGGAACATGTTATCTAAGGGAAATATAAGTTGAGGCGAAAAACCGAACTAAAGTTGACATACCGTCATCTTCAACACCCGTATAGTTCATCTTGTCAGTCTCACTGAACGAATGCACTAAAGAATGCCATGAAACTCATGAACAGGAATCGGGAAATGAAACCTACTGAAATAGGCAAGCGAAGCCGGGTCGAGGTGAGCAGGATGGTCGGCGAGTAGGGTCTTCAACATCGTGAGATTGCCGTGTGCATCAAACGCTGGTTCAACATACCTTGACAAGTTCCCGGAAACGCAGGTCAAGGAACAAACTACCACAATTGGCGCCAGACCTCGCACACATCTCAGCGATCTCGAGGTTGGATAACTGGCCAGTAATCTACAAACCCTGATGAGAACGAACTCGATACCGTTGTCCGAAAGCCATGGAATGAACGGACCTTGTACACGGCCAAGTCAACGGTACCACCACCAGCGTCGCACACAATGAAGTTCTGTGATGGCTTGAGCTGATGCACGTCCGTGAGATATGCGCAATGAACAGCGGCAGCTTCAGGCTCCGTAATAATTCGCAAACGATCTCTCCAGTTAAGATCTCCGGCCCTAGCACTCTGAACTAGGCCGGCGGCGATGGCTGCTTCTCGCATCATTTCACAACCCTTCGCATCCCAGGCTGCAGGAACTGTCAACCAGACGTCGGCCGAGTCTATATTCCAAGACGGGGGAGAAGAGGAGGAAAAATTGTCAGATAGCCGGAAAACAGGAAAAATTGTTGCTTACTCAGGTCTGCCACAGCACCGATTTCTCGAGTGATCTGATCCTTTGCATACTCCCAAAGACAGCTCAAGAACTCGGTAATGAGGTTAAGAGCTTGTTTTCCTGGCTGCTGCGGTGTCAGAAAAGGGGCTGCGTTCATGGTAGGAACACGCTTACAGGTAATTGAGGGAGACGGGGGTCAACGGCCGATTGATCTCGTAGGGCGTGTGGCTCCAGGAACAATTTAAACCACTCGCAGCGGGTAGTACCAGGCATGGGACCAGCATTTTTAGCTTCCAATCCCCATGCAAGAACCCTTCCGTGCTCGTCGTAAAGAAGGCAGGTGGGAATCTAGCCAGGGAAAAATATGAATGAGACGGTTAGAATTTTTTTGTTCCACTTGCCTTTCGATGGGTTTCAAATGAACCAGGCCAATTCAAAATTTGTTGAACTACACCCCCGTTAAGACGAGATGATCCATACGCCTACTCCGCATTACAACAAAACAGACTCCGATCACAAGAAAGTTACTCACGACACCGGAAAACGTTGTACCTATCACACGATATCGGTAAGAACTCTCAAACGGCGCGTAGAAAACGTACCGAAATCAATGGAAACAGACATCCTGCCCTCGTCTGGGGGTGGTGATTGAGGCTTTTGAGGAGGTGGAGACCCCATTGGCGGTAATGCACCGGGCCCAAACGGAGAGGCCTGAATCGTTGACGCTGGTCGTGCAATGGTACCATTGGTGAGTGTTGAACCAGTGAAAGTGGACGCTTGTGGACCAGTCATATTGGGAGTGAGGGTACCAAACGCAGGCGGAGCAGGTGATGGGCTCCACCCTCCTCCTGTTAGGTTCTGAGGAATGCCATGAGCTTGTGGTGGAGGGCTCATCACTTGTTGAACCATGTAGGGACCAGGTTGAGCAACCGGCTGCGTGGTTATCATGGTCGTCGGTGCTTGCACCATTCGATTCTCTGGAACTGGAGCATTTGGGTCGATTGCTTCACCACAACAACCCATCTTGAATGAGTGCTTCGGGGAGTTCGATGGTAAGAAAAAAGAGTAAAAACCTCGAAGCTGCCAAACAGCGGTGCTCAGGGATGCAGTGTGCCTTGTGGCTGTGTTCCAAATTGGGCGACGAGCGCCGAGCACTCTTTATTCATTGGTGGCGCCCGACGCGATGGCACGGAATCATCCCGGAATCATTTCATCCCAGCATCTATTGCAGGACTAGAATATGTTTGAGTTGCGTGTGTGCATGTGCTATATGCTGCTATGCTGCTACGAGTCCGTATACGCCGCTCTTGAAGTCGTTTCGAAGCTTGCACCGTCTGACCACGGTGTGACAAGTTCTGGGCCGAGGAATAAAAAGAACTCGATAGCATCATGGTAAGTAAAGACGATTTCGTCACCAACATGAGGCCTTCTACAATAGTTATAACGCGAAATTCTCACGTAAAGGTGTGATACTCGCCAATTGGCCAGTAAAAATCAGGTTCTGGGACATTGGAAGGGGTATTGAGGTGGCATGATTGTTCTATCAACGTCGATGTCATCGGTCGAACTAAACATTTGTATCTCCGGTCGTTGAACACGGAAGTAATTGGAACAGCGGAGAGCAACCGGAGAGCCTGCTGTTATTCTTGAACTATCGAGGAGCTGACGCAAGGATTGGACGTGAGAGCAACAATATCTCTCACCGTACGAGGAGAGTGAGGTCGTAAATCCACCGGATCCAGCCGCATCGCGCGATTAGCATGCTGTCTCGGGATTCGCATAGGAAAACCTAAAACCCTTGTGTTCTTGAATCCTGACAGCCTCTGAAGACTGGAGATTGCCCGGTGTGAGGTCCCCGGAGGGATTTCTCGGGAAGCACGATGCAACGAGATCGTATCCTCCGGAGAAAGTGCTACAGCTCCAATCTCATCAATCGGCGCTTGGAGCTTTTCGGGGGTTTCTACTCTGATAAGGTTACCAACCAGAATAGGCCTCTCAAGGACGCAATCTTCAAGCTGGCCTCGTCGCGGTCAAGCAAAGTGAGGTCACTGGTCTCGTCCTGTGATCGTAAATGATGTGGGAAGCAATAGCAAAATAACCAGCCTCATGTGGTCCCCTCCTGGGCTTCCAGAGGGGCGAACGATGGTACCAGATACGCAATGGCGCGTGTGCTCTCTATCATTGGTCCAGTCACAGCTCACTCACTGGGAAGGATTTACCGGGAATTGGCAGGAGTATATTGCGATGAGATAAATCAGTTAACTGGATGTTGGGAAAATAAACGCAGCGTGTCGTGATATTCCCTACCAGGAATATCCAGGGGCCAACTTCTGGCAGGCTTCTTCTTTCCCTCTGGGTGTACACAAGTCGTCATTTTGCTATCACATCCTGAACTAGGTGCGCATTCGTTTCGTAAACGAGCCAATCGCCGTGCAAATATGATGGATACGCTGCCCCGGTCCCCACGACGTGCCTGCAGCATTTGTGCTCCGGTCGGCAAAAGATTCTGGCCACCACAGGGATGATGATTCATGATGGTCAGAATGACATAGTCCATCGTGTAAGTAGCAGATAAGTGTCTCCAAAAAGGGTCATCGGGCGACCACGAGATCAGTCAACCTGCAGCAAATTGCGATTAGCGTCGAAGTTGCGTTGACGCACCTGAGGCCGCAGGCTACAATGACGCGAACCAAGCAGGCACAAACAGTCATACACGTGGCACGACTCCTCAGGAAATTTCTCACACGATATTTGCGAGTCCATCACTGTCGACATTGGCCACCGGGGCCCTCAACGTTGCAATTTCCGACACCGTTGCCGTTTACTTCACCGGGGCGCTATGTCCGCAACAACAAGGCTTGCACAAAAGCTCAACACCATAGCGGACCTGTGGGTGAACGACCCATTTCGCCCGAATATCCAGCTTCAAGCCTTTTTGAAATCTCTCGCGACCCATCCACGTTTGACACCACAAGCAGTTCAAGCAGCGCGTGCTTTGAAAGATAACAATGCACAAAAACAGGTGTGCTTCTCCCGCGAAACTTTTAATTCGACCCGTTGACCTGGTCTCAACTTGCTTTTCCTAGTATCCCCTCTCCAAAAGAACATTGCAGCCCGCTTCGATGCCTCACCATTATGATCGATTGATTGAGGGCTATCACAAGAGTCTCCAGGGTATTGGTCGTCCTTGGTGGAAGATTTTCTTTGGGATTTGGTAGTTATTCGCCTGGCACATCTGGATCCGTGCTGGGCAAGGGCCTCTGTCCCATATACAGGATCTTATTATTCAAGTCTCGCTGATACCCGGCTGTGGTTCGGTAGTGCTATACGGTATGAAGGTCTTGTGAACCCCCCGGGGTTCTGCTTAGCTTCTGGTGTTCAACCATCAAGTCGCTCGGGTCCCGTGCCTTATTTTCTGTTACATTCCTACGATCTATCTGCCTGGATCTGGCGTCGAACCACGCAAGCCAGCCATACGCAGTTACTGAAGGACAGGCTTAACCCCACTGGCCACATCGTGAAAATACAGATCAAGTTGTGATTGTGATAATGACAGCCGGCAATGTGTCATGCCGTCATAGCATACGAGCGCTTGGCCTCTGCAAAAATACGAATATTTTTGGACAGGCTTTTGGAACAAATCAATCTTCTAGGATCTCGTCCTCGCCCACTTGGGCCTGAAAGAAATTGAGTTAAGGATCAGTCCGCAGTGATACGAAATAACACTCTTACCTTGTCAAGAAGTTTTTGACGCTTTTCCCTCGCCTTTTGTTGCACTCTGAGGTACTTACCAAGCGGGGAATCGTCCAGCTGTAGACGGATACTTTTCTCCCACTCATTCACTTCGGTCGTCATTGCCGGAGCAAAAGATACACCCCGCCGCTTATTCTCAAGCCAAGTCGCGCTTTCTTCGATACGTTCCACAAGTGTCTTGACAACATTGAGTTCTTTCCCTACGTTTGAGTTCGATCGAGCGCTCTTGATGCTCTTCCGTAAGAGTACCACGATCGGGACAACGATTTCCGGGAAAGATATGCTCCCGTGAACCGGGCTGCTGCAGAGCCACTCGGCTAATAGGTAGCTTGTCTCCTCCACCAAGCATTCTGCGTATATACGCGTCTTGGCATATTGTTGGGGTGCACGGATGTGGGTTTCAAAGTCCAGTGGCCGAAGGGTACTGGATTTGGGACGTGAACCGGCAGCGAGCGTTGTTGTAAGGATAGGCAAGATATATGGCGATATCGGCACGTAAGTTCCCGTATGTCGAGTGAGATGTAATAGAGAATGGATTATGTGAAGATGAAACGGATATGAACGACTGTTGGAGATCAACCTGGAAAGGAAAGGTCAGCCTATCCATATGCGCTTGGAGGAAGGGGCCATTTACTTGATTGCGCCAAGGCTGACTTGTACAAGGGGATAAATCAACGTTTTCAAATCGCTTTCTTTGCCAGTAGCGAGCTCATTTCGAGCATCACATGCTCTCGCCAGGACGATGGACCAAAAGTCCACACAGTGGACGTATTGCCAATTGTAGACGAGCTTATACGATTCCTAGGCACAACATTAGATGGTAATAAACCCAGATGGAGGTTTCAATACAAAAAAAGACATACTTTGGTTTTGGACTTGATGCTATTCCGCAAGTGGATAGCAAGTTGTCGTATATAGCCAAACGCATGCTGATATGTTGTAACATGGTTCATACAAAAGACCTCCGAAGCTGAGTTCTTCATCAAGTTAATAGCTGGTAACGTGTACACAGTCGTGGATTTTGAAGAACGGATCAAGGTCATATATGAACCCTGTTGGCCAAAAAGAAAAGGTGAATGATTGGGAAAATGTGTTCCACAATATCGCACAGGCATCAACACACCTTTAGAATATGATCTAGGATTGTGTCATCCGAGCTGCACGCCAGTTTCCGAATCGCAACATAGGCTGCTATCCGGACATTGTCGGCAGAAGAACACCAAAGCTCTAGGCATTTCTACGAATAGTCAGTCGATGTCAATTAGTCTAGCACAAACCCTCAAACCTTCAGATATGTCTTAATGGCCTTGCGACTTGTGATAATATACGGAATAATTTTGGCGCTTTCGGTGATTGCAACTTCCAGCATATCGGTATCAGAAAGCTGAGATAGAAGATTGATGACATTGTGGAAGTAGCTTAGTATCATTTTTTGGAGCGTTTTCAGCTTCGGCGTTTGTGTTGGAGGTTTACTAGGGTTCAGTCAAAACGTGCCCAGGGCAGAAACTAAACGGAACGTACAAATGTCCGTTTGGCAGCACTTTGACTGGCACATGGTGAGACAGCACTACCGGTGCATATCGTAGGGTGGTGATGAGGAGTTTGTTGTAAACTAGACTCGGAGATGTTAAGAAAATTATATACTGTTTGGGATGAACGTGAACCTTTCGAGCTGTCGATTGTCCAGACAGGCGTATGATCTTCCTCATTCATGTAAACCGCCGACCGAAAAGCGATCAACAGCTTCCTTAAGCTGCGTAATGAGCGTTGCTTGACAAGGTTAGCAAGTATCTTTCAATGGGGATGAAGATGAGCTTACCTCTAGCAAAGTTTTCTGCCATTTTTGCAGTATGACCTTGGTCAACACTGGGACCTTGTCTTCCACCGTCTGGTCCTGGTCACCATCAGACATCGAAGCGTCCGAGTCGTCACCATTATTTGGATCGAACTCGAGTAATTCACGGTCGTTCTCCTGTAGATATTGATAAAATTCCGGGTCCTTCTCTGCGAGCTTTGACAGTTCCTGCAAATGGGTCTCCCCTTCGTCTGTTCGGCGTGAATTTCGGTACACCGTAGTACTGCAATAAGACATACCTTCTAGATCGTCGACAGACGCAAAAGACGCGTCGTCTGCGATGTCATCCTCCCCGGAATGGTCGGGTTCGGTGCCGTCATCGAAATCCTGAGTGCGTGGTTAGCAGCTGGATTTTCACGACAAGACAAGACGGAGAACCTGAGAACCATCCTCATCCGAGTTACTGCCTCCGCCTTGCATGAAACCTGCTCCAAGGAAGTCATCCACAGTCATACGTCTGTGAGCAGAATTTTAATATGGCCCAAGTCGCTCTAGCACAGTGCGGTTTATCACGTACTCTTTGCCTTTGCCTGTCACAGTTTCTTTGGACTTGGGCACCTCAATTTCGTCTTCATCTTCCTCGTCCTCGTCTTGCTGCACGACTGTTCGTCCATTCCGTTTCGCATTTCTAGCACCACGTCGACCTTCGATGGTCTTGATTATTTTCTTGTGTTTCTGACGGGCTTGGATCGTCTTTTTCAGCTTTCCACTAGAGGCGAATTTCTTGGTTGCCTTTCTTCCCATGACGGGTAGAATGATTTTCAATGTCAGGCTGACACTGGTGATAATTTGAAGGTCGGGTTTAGCACCCCGTCAACAGAGGTCAAAATTGCTGCCCTTACATAATTAATACTGGCGGGCCGCCTGTTCCGGGAATGCAGAACTCAAGAACTGGGAGACTGTGCGCTGCTAATAGCTATGGACTTGACAGATGGTAATATGTACAAAACTGAACGAATCAGAGTCTATTACCAGTAACACAAATATATCAGTATGATAGTATCTCGACAAGGCAAAGCAAAGCGTCAGGTCCATTCCTGTTCAATATCCTTCAAAATTACCACCTCCCCACTGGCCCATTCCCATATGACCGTTCATACCCATTCCCATACCGTTCATGCCGACATTCATTGAACCATCTCCTTCCCAACCACCCTCCATCGGGAACTGACTCTGATCAGCCCAACCCATGCCGGCATTTGGCATATTCGCGTTGAAAACCATTCCAGGATTGAATCCAGAGCCTTGATTCTGAAATCCTCCTGGCATACCCATCTGATTCATGACAGGCATCCCCATCCCAGGTAGCCCCACTCCAACATTACCCATACCACCCATACCAGGGACATTCATGTTACCGTGCAGCATCGGGTTCCAACCGCCCATGACGTCCTCCATCCCAATACCATTTCCCATACCCATGTTCATATTATTCATCCCCATCCCCATCATAGGTTGGATTCCCATCTGGTTTTGGCCTGGCACCGGAACCTGAGCTGTTCCTCGCATACCAAATGCTGCTCTATTCCCAACTCCGACACCAAACCTAGGCCCACCAGCATTGACAGGAAGGGATGTCGTACCACCATTCCCAACACTGTTAGTCCCTGTATTTTGTTGGCCAGGCCTGAAGGGCGACTTTGGTCTAAGGGCATCAATCTCTGGCGTCATTGGAACGACAGCCTTTCCGCCGTTCGCCAATTGTTTGAGACCTTCTTCCCATGATTCACGTTCCCATTTGCTAGCTTCCCCGCCCTCTTCGCCTGGGACCTGAATGACACCTGTCTTACCCCCGCTTTGATAATTGGAGAGGATTTCATCTTGGCCAGGACCCAGAACTGTCACCCAACCCCGCCGAAGGGATGAGTGTGCGTGCCCGAATACTTCGAGGCGGCGTACACCAAGACAGAAGTTCTCTATCAGGGTGTACATCTCCGGCGGTTTTCTGGTTGGGTCCGCAGGATCGCCTTCCCATATGATCACGTCCGTGTCTAGGAGGGGCGTGTTGTTGAGATTTGTTCGCGTAGGAATTAATTGAACTCACCGACATTACAATGTACGAACCAGCTGTCGGTGGATCTCCGTACAGTTCCTCGTATCCCTATCAGACAATGTTGTTTTGTCCGTGTAAGTAGGGAGGTGGTGGGAGGGTCTGTCTGCAACATTTGTGAGTAAAATTACCTCAAGATTGAGGCAGAACGTACCCCAGGCCCACGATTGGTCTTTGTGTTCGTTTTTACCCATACCACGTCCTCACATCGTCTGTAGCCCCACTTCGCCAATACTTCTCGGCCCCGCTCGAGGCCCTCACCAGCACCACTGCCCACCCACAGAAAAACAAAGCTGGGGTCAGCAGCGAGAGATGGGATAGGCAATTCTTGAAGATGATCCCAAGTAAAAGAGGTGGAATACGGTGGGTCTAGTAGTATAACATCGAATTTCGAGGGTTGGAGGGAACTGATATCTTGAAACGAAAGATAGTTGGGCTGCAGCGAGTGACTGGATACAGAAGCCTTCTTGAGGCTCAACAGCCGTTGTTGCTTTGGGTACCTGTCAGCTGGTCATGAGTGTCAATACCACCAACCAAAATACGGTACACACTCTTCAAAGCGGTGTTCTGGATCAGCACCAAGGACCCAATTCTGAGGCCATTCACCGCCATCAACGTATCGTTGCGAATAGTCATTCCTGATGGTCTCTTCTTCCGGAATGTAATTTCGGTATCGAGCTACGCGTGCACGTTTCGCTGGAATTAGGTCAGCTCTAGGAGCTGGCTGCGAGTACCTTTCCGTTTCCTCTTCCTCGTCTACGGGGCTTTCCGGAGGGGGTGAGGGCGAGGGCGAAGGAATTAGAGGAAGCTGCAAGAGATCTTGCGGCGGGGAATGAAGACTGTGTAATTGTCGTCGATTATCCTGCTGGGAATGGCGCGCTCGAGATATCAGAGCCGCATGTGCTGAGAGAAGTTCATTCGCGGAGCAGACGAGTTCCGTTGTGGTTGGCGGTGAAACTACCGCGGCCATGGGACTGATTCGACGCGTGGTTCCAGTGATTTTGGGTGCGATAAGGTTACCTGTGAGTCGTTAACAGTCCTTATGACATGGCTTCGCGAAGCAGTAGCTGACTGCCTCCGACAGGACAGAGCATCGTGTGCCCCGCAAGAGTTCTGATTGTTTGGTTCTCAAGGTATCGCCACTAGGACCAAACAAAAAACAGGGGTACCTTGACTCTCAAAGTATCGAGTCCGATCCTGGAAACCCTCCAAAACGTATCTTGGTGTCGATATGTCCGTCGGAGATTGTCGACTTAATTTTGGACACCATGGAGATGGCCTCGGATGAATACATTTCGCTGATACCCCAGGTTTTGTGATATCGGGTGGCGGCTTCTGCATACCAATTCCGTATTCACGATATATTTTTAAAAAAGTACCTCGAATGAGCATGAATGTCGTCACCTTGATTCTCGGTTGCTACTCTGTCTGATATATCCGATTGATTTTGCAAACGAGAGCTTCGATCACGATGCTTGACCTACAGATTAGCGGCTGCCTAAAGATCCTAAGATCGATATGATTTTTAGAGCGGGAATCCAGGAACAGATGGGCACCGACAAAGAAATCCTGGCTGGCGGGATTCTTTCCCTTTGGGCTAAGATGGCTGGTGATTCTTCCCGATAAACCCAGCCACATGCTCCTCTTGAATTCTTCCCGAGTTCCATCTGGCCAAAGCTGCCATGCGACTTTGTCCTTTTGGTAACTCGTCATCGTAGTGTCTCGGATTACCTCTCCGTCAGGGCATACGCGAAAATTTGTGATCACAGAAGGAGAGAAGGAGTCGCTTACCTCTTTGGCTGCCATGGTCCGTCACCCGACAAAGTTGCAAAGGCTCGGACGACCACCCATGCCTTCTGACTGCTGAAAATCGCTCTTTATGAGGAACAGGTCCTTGCGCAGACTGACTGGTTCATTCCTTTTCTAAGGTCATGTTCAATTCCTCAATGGGCTAGCCTTTCAGTTACGCGACCGTATTTAATCTGGGTCGTGAGAAATTTGGTTTTCTATCCCCCTCCTGCAAGACGACGCGTTCGACGCGTCCATTCCTCAAAAAAGTTGTTGAAAAAGTTGAATTTTTCGTGGTACGTGGTCTTCTTGTGCTAAATGCGGGATTGAGCTTATTTCTGGGTATGACCTACCTTATACAGCAAGCCAACAACACGACATGCCTGCAGTTCGTAGCTCCGCGAAGCGCTCAGCCACAGACTTTTCAGATTCCATCTCGGGCCTTTCCAGCTCTCCTTCGCACATTTCTAGCTACCGGACGAGAACTTCGTCCCCGCTGGACTTCCCAGAACAGGAGGATGATCACATACCCACACCCCATATTGCCTTTTCTTCAGCTTCTCTTCCCACTTCCCTTCGTCGCAAGTCGTCAAACTATATCACCATACCCCCTATCAAACATGCCACCGGGCGAAGTAGAGCAAAGGCGCCCAACCCTGCAAAGGAGCCTGTGCCAGCAACCCTTACTATAAATGGTGTCCTATTAAAGCCGTCTCCCGTTTTCAACACGTTTTGGAAATTCGCAGCAGAGAGAAAGGCAATCGACGATAGAAGAAGAGCTGGTCAGGAGGCGCCGTGAGTATCAAGTTTAATTCCATTTTGGCTCGATCTAATTCGTGAGATTGGCCGCCGCAGTTGGACAAATGACCCGATCTTGCAAAAATATTTCTTTTGCAACACCTACCGTGTCCTTGACAAAGTGACCCAATACCTGATCAAGGAAGTCATCCAGAAGGGCCCCCAGGATGTGACCGAAGTGGTGTATCGGATTGTGTTATTCAACATGTTTACGAAAATCGAGACCTGGGAACTGCTCACCGAGGCTTTGGGGACCCTGACGTGGAAGAACTACGAACGCCGGAAGTATGAGGATGTCCTCAGAGAAGCTAAGCGCCAAGGAACCACTCTATACACCGGGGCTTTCATAAAGCCAGCGCCAAAGTTCGGGCATACAGAGAACTACGCGAACCACCTCTGCCTTCTCGAGACGTGGATGGAGAACGACCTCCCTTGGAGACTTTCCCAGGCAGCATACTTGGTCGAAGTTTATGAGTGGCTTATAGCCTTCCCTGGCATGGGAGAATTCACGACATACCAATTGGTGTTAAACCTGTCGTACTGCAAGTATTTAAACTTTTCTGGATTTGATTTTGTCGTCCCTGGACCTGGTTCGACATCTGGCCTCAAGAAGATGTTTGGAAGTTCGATGGACAAGGCCGTCGCAAAGAACCCTCATTTCGAAGTAGAGGTTATGCGATGGCTTGCCGAACACCAAAACGAACAGTTCGACAGGCTCGGTCTCGAGTTTTCGGGGTTGGGGCCAAAAAGGTTGCCAATGGATCTTGCAGACATTGAACATACCCTTTGCGAAGTTGACAAATACTCCCGCGTTGCTCATCCGCAGTTCAAGGGAAAACGGACGGAGATACGCCGAAGTTTTGCGTCTTCCACGCCCTTACCCCCTCTCAGCTTGCCCAGCTCGTGGAAAAGCCCTGCACGCAAGACTGTCCGGGTTCGTGCTGAGCCGCCCGTGGTCGACAAACGGTATACCATCAATTATATCAAAACCTCGCGCAGAAGACCGGACAACACACGGGAGTTCCACGTTTTCTGGGTCGGTTATGGTGACAGCGATGCAACCTGGGAGCCAGAAGAGGGGCTGCGTATGGACGCACCGAATGTTCTCGATGAGTACTTAAAGGCTCATCCCAAGGCTTGAAATATTTCTCATTGCTTTGATACTCATTCCTTTAAATTTGTTATTGGTTTAGTGTACATATGAACGCGTATAATCGAAAGCACAAAAATGTAGATAATGTTGTACCGTACATCGATTTATTGCACGCTCTTCTTGAGGCTGTTTTGAAATCTGGGGATTTTGTTTTCTTTTGTTTACGCGCTCTTTACGCGCTTCAAGTCGTGCCTCGAATCTTTCGCACTTCAAGGTTACACGGCACGCCAACCTATCCACTTGCCATGGACTCAATATCTGCCCTCCGCGAGGCTACTCTCCGGGCCTTGGCGCCATCATCAACACTCCATCACGAGCAAGACCTTTTTGATGCTCTTGCCGTCCACAAGCCAAAACTTTTGAAATTACTTCATGTTGAACCACGGAACGCGCAGGAGCAACGGGAGATTGAGTCAGGTACGTGTGGATGTGGCCACTGTTTACCGGCTTCTCAATCGTCTGCAGGCAAGACCACTATCGGGGGGAAGGCTGTCGCCATTAATGGCGATTCTACGCGTCAAGTCATCTTCCTCTCACAACAGCTCGACTGTTCCGAAAAATTAATCGCCGAGTTGGTATATTCCGTCACGTCGGAACACCCCAATATGGACTCGAAACATTGTCTGGAGGCAGTGGTTTCTCAGTTACATTCAAATCGTCGCGACCTGGTCGATTGCTTGCAGTTCCTGTTTCAAGCAGCGGAATATGCTGGTTCACCACAAGCTTCTCCACTTCACGAAAGAATACGGTCATTTGTTTACGAAGAACTGGTTCCTGGTTTATCACCTGCGGGAGGGCAGTTGACTTTGCCATATAGGTTGTTCAAGGAGTTGGAAGGATTGGATGTGTTGTTGGCCAAGGCACTCACCGCAAAACGCAACGCGGGAAGTACGACTGTGCCACCAGCTCCTCAAAGTAAGGAGCCCTCTTAACTTTGTTAGACGTGATATTCATAGGTTTTCAGCGCAAGGTGCATTGGGTGCCGATGTTCTCGAGGGACGATACAACTCAATAAAATACGAACGAAGAGGGCTCGCGAATGCGTTCTGTTTCCTTGCTCGAATGGGTTATCTCTCACCCAACGAAATCAGACTTGTCGTCGAATGGCTGATGGCGAATCCCAACCATCCCATGACATTCTATGTCCTCACGTCTTTCCTTGTGGCACTGGACCCAGCCACACCACAAACAAGAACAGCGCATCTTCGAAATAAGTTGGCATCTGATGCAGGGTTGGTCGCTTTCATGTCACAGAAGCTGGGTCCGACTACGGCTTGGAGGGATCAAGGGTTGAAGGGGACGCTGTTGTTGAAATGGACGTTGTTTTTGACAGAGATGAGGCATCGTGACCCAGCGCTGGAGCATCGGAATGGTTTCAAGACGGAAGAACTGGAAACGCAGATATGGAACGCCGTTCAAGGCGACACATTCATGTTCCTCTCTATTGCTATGTTGCAGCTGTACCGAGGACATGGAAACGGCCTGACAGCTGCCTTAGTGGATATCCATGATATCTCACCCGAGCAGCTGGAGCAGCGGGACGTTCCCGAGGATAGTTTCATGCCCTTCATCCTCTCGGCCTTCGAAACCCTCGTTCGCTGTCTCTTTATGCATGCATCTTCCGAGCTGCGTAAGATCAAGCAACGTCAAGAAGATTTGGTCCATGCTAATGCTCGCACTGAACGAGCAAGAGGGGCTAGCCACCGATATGGCTCCACTCTAGGCCCAGATAATGCGCACCCTCCAAGGAACGATATCGCCATGCTCTACACTTTTATCGGGCTGCTCTACTCTGCACTGCCCGTGGAGAGTGCACTTCAATTCTGGGGATCCGTGCCGCAGGTAGAGAACTACCAACCATCATATCTCGAGCTTGTCGAGGCGGAGGCGGGGAAGCTCCCTAATTTCTTGCAATGGGCGATCTGGTCGACACCGATGCAGGACTATGTCACGTTGACTGCACTCTACGACATGTTGAGCGGTCTTTCCAAAGGTCAACATTGTAGTGAATTGGCATACAACTTCCTCGCTCGTGGGGGTGGCGAAATTCTCCCTGGAAGTGTACTACCATCTTCATCAGCTGGTGGCCAAACGATTACCTGGACCGTTATCTTTGGGTTGCTCGACTCTTGGGCAGCGCAATCAGCCAATCCTCGAACCCCAGTAGAACAGAATCCATTTGGGCAAACATTCGGAGGTCTGAGTTCACTACACGCCCCACCACCACCCGTACAACATCAATCATCCCATCAAGTTATTGGACCAAGAGATGTATTACTCGCACAGGCTTTCTTGCGTCTTCTTTCCGCCGTCGTCACCCACTCAGAAGCCGTTCGTGTTGCTGTATCCGGTCACGCTCAATTCAGGGCAATCCCCACGCTTCTCTCTCTCATCCCGCTGGGTGTTCCTTTGGAGCTCAAGGGTGCAGTTTTTGAGACCCTCGCGGCCTTCTGCTCCCCTGGTGCAGGCAGCGCGGGAGTGGAGATATGCAAAGCTGTGTGGACGCTCATGGAAAGGCTGGAGGTGATCAATGTTCGAGCAGGTCCATCCGGCCCATATGCTTCCACTCTTTCTACCGTCAAGGGTGTCGAGGTCGAGTTAGAAGAGATTGAAGCTGTTCATCGGTTGTATCCCGCCACTATACCTTTCCTTAAACTCCTCAGCACCCTCATCCACACATCGAAACGAATCCCTTTGAGCAAACGAATCTCTGATGCCGAACCCCTTAACACCATTCCAGAGACACTCGGGCAACCATACCGATTACCGGGCATTGGGCCATTCACCTCCTTTGTCATTGATAACGTATTTGCGCGGATACCAAATCGCGAATATGCCCATCCTTCGGACCGGTGGCAGATTAACGATCTTTGCTTGTGCTTCATTGAGCGTGCTTTGGCGAGCTTCGACCTCGAGTCTCTCGCGGGAATTGTTGAAGAAGCACCTCTTCGAACGGATGCCCTGGTTCCCCTATTTGTACATCCTGGATACGATATCACCAAACGCCTTCTGACAACTTCACTTCTACAAAACAGCATCCTTTCATATATTGTTGAGGGCGTCGAAGGATTCGAGAAGAACTACGCTGAAGAAGAACCCTACTACCGGAGCACTATGGTTCGAGTGTTGCGGATTGTGAACAGAATTATGGAGATTCAGGATATTTTCCTTGATGTCCTTGTTCCCCTGTTGAGCGAGCTTGACGCTACGCCTATTGTTGGGACAGTTCACCCACGGTCTTATTTCACCAAATTCGATCAAGCACTCTCGTTTGGCTCGCAATATGCACCAGCAATTGCCGCATATCTCACCTTCCCTACCCACGAGGAACTCGTTCTGCTCTCGGTCAAGATCCTGACCAAGTTATCGGTTTCTCCGTACTTCAATAACCTCGCCACCTTGATTGAGCGAAGCAGAGAATCGGACCGTATTTTGTTTGGGTTTACGCAGCTCATTGCGCAAGAAACGACGGAGGATGTCAGAGACGCTGAGGCCCTCGCAGAACAAACGACAGGAGCGGGTGCACCAGATATCAATGGCTCAAACCTCTCGCAAGCCATTAAAGTTGCCGCGTTGGACCTGCTCGTCCAGGATACAGACCCTGGACGGCCATACCCCAACGTCTCCCATTTCCTCTTGTTCGGCAGTTCGAAATCGGGTTATCACATTCAAGATCCTCTGGCTCTCGGGGCGCGTCGAACCAGTGTACACGTCATAATTCACCTGGTTAGCATTGGTATATCACGCTTGAAGGGCAAAGGCAAAGCGCATGAACGACATCTCCAGGACATGGAACCCCTTTTCGCGTCTCAACCAGGTCTGGCCGAGAAGTGCTATCGTGTTCTGTATCAGCTTTGTATGCACCCTCAAACATCGGACCCAACAACTCGATATCTCAGAACGCGAGAAGACTTCTTCGCACGGCAACTGAACGCGATGCCTTTCCTCGTTCCTGAGGCGATCAGGGAATCATACATCCAACTCCTTTACACAGATGGCTCGAGGACAACGACGACTGTTCCCTTCTTGGCGGCTTTCTTGCGTCTACGCTCCTGCGTATTTGACCTGGTCGCCCTGGAACTGCATATACTCACGAACAAGGGACATTTGAAGGCAGTCACCGACTTACTCGACATTCTCTTCGGTATCCCAGGGTTCCAGGATGATACCTACGATAACGACACATTCCAGCCGTTCATGGAAGTTGGACAATCCCATATGCGTGTCATCGAGTTCTTGAGGTCGCTCATGTTCGATTGGTCGGACAGTTTGGTTGTTCAACCACTTCAAGTGCAATTCCTCAACCAATTGAACCTTTCTTCATGTCTTCGAACCGATGCCAGGGGTTGCGAAATCGTTGACAGGAATGCTTTAATCGCATTGTTGACCACAGCTCGTCGTACCCTTCGTAGTCAAGGAGCTATTGCCACTGCTGCACAATCCGAGCAGCTCAACAAAGAGACCAGCTACGTCTTGGAAAGCTGTGCAATTGAGAACCATCGTCGTGAAGTCACCCAAGCAGTAGCAGTCAGCTATGAGGCCTGGAGACGACTTCTTGATATGTCGTTGACGAAGTGTTTCGATCGTCTACCCCGAGATTCAAGAGAGAACATGTTGTTTGATCTGCTACATATTCTCCCTCCGGCGATTTCCACACCAGATCTTGACCAGGCCACCGCCGTCCTTCTCTCTGAAACGACTTTGTCTACGATTACCAAGTTGCGAGAAGATCGGAGACACCAGATTATCATTCAATCTGCTGGTGGAGATGCTGAAGCGGGAGCTTTACCCGCAGAGCGATTGTATTCCATACTTCGAAGCATACTGGAAGGCATTCTCGATAACAGCCGCGTTGAATTGGTTCGAGGGAACTTGTATGCCGCACTCATCAATTACATCCATCTTATCGTCTCTTCCCATACCCCCACCACTTCCGATCCCTCCAAACTCATTCAAGGGTCATCATCCGATCTCGTTCCATTCAATGGCAGCCAAGCTCTCGTACACCTACCAACATCTGGGTCTACCGCGAACCTCGAGGCTGGGAGCTTGAACGTGATGAAACCTGCTATTGACCGACTAGTTTCAGTTATCTCGCGAGATGCAATTGACGGGACAGAAGTCTGGAAGACTATCGCATTTATGTTGTTAGATGCGTTGGTGCAATTGTCTGGCACGGAAAAACAACATGTGGTATTGGGACCGTTGACGAGACATGGCATCTTGTCCAACTTTGTGCAGGGGATTAGGGAGGCGGATGGGAGGTTACAGGCCGTACTTAAGCCTGATCCTGGTAAATCGTCAACTTTGCTATCTCTCGTGGATGTGATTGTGCTGACGAGCGATTATAGATGATCTCAATGCATTATATGTATACGAGTCGAAGATGTCCTTGTTTATCCGGATGTCACAGACTCGTGCAGGAGCCGAAAGGTTGCTCGATTCGAGGCTCATCCCAACCCTTGCCCAATGTGATTTCTTGGATGCAAGGCCTGAGGCTGATCAATCGTTCATCGGTGCGTCAACTACGTTCAACTTTGTATGTCACACTTTGACACGGACACTTTGGAATAGATCAAGACTCGTTCCTACCATCCGCTATTCAACGGTACCACCAGCTCATTATGCCTGCACTCCAACTACTCGACGGGATGATTGCGACTTTAGGTGGGAAGCATAAAACCATGGTTCATCAAGTGAGCGTCTTTCTAAATAAACTTCGCGCTTCGGTTGGCTGACCGTGCATGTAGGCCCTAGATTTCCTTGCAAGTCACGGAGCAACAATCGCCATCCTCCTCAAAAACGAGACAGAATACAACACAGTCTCGTTATTGGATGAAATCCACCTCATTGTGCTGCTGTGTATGAACGTGTTACCAGCTGTACCGAAATCCGAAGTCGTAAGTCTTACCTTGCTCTGCTCATCAAACGATATGATACTGATACCCCATAATCGTCGCAGCTCTCACCCACATCTGGCTTTGGCGCCATCCATTCTGCCGTCCTGACACTGTCGACGAGAAGCCTTGGACGTGGACAATGCTTTGCGAATATTGTGCCTATAACGGATGCGGAAGTTGAGAATGCGAGGAATGTGGCTTTTGGTGAGGACTCTTTTTTCGGTATTTACCTTGGATGCTCACCGCTGGTTAGGTTTTGGCTCTGAAACGAAGTTTGAGTTAAGCGTGAGGAGGAAAGAAAAGTTGCTACGCAAGAGTATCGTTGCGTACATCGGAGCTGCGAATGAGTTCACAGGTAGCGTTTTTATCTTCTCCCCATGCAATGTTTTCTCTGACCGTCTGGCTATACAGAACCCGAGATCACGGTTGTACTTTCTCCAATGACAACTGCATCACGACAGGGCGAACGTGGTCATTTCTCCAGTACGTTATACTCTCTTTTGGTCGTCACTTTGAAATCTCCTTTCCTGACCGAAGGACGCGAATAGCTACTATACCAACGCTCGGAGACGCCGTTGAAGCTCTGAACGACTTATGTGGAGAGTTAGGCGAGACTCTCAAACAGATCGTTGATCTTTCCGCTGAGTTATCGTCGAAAGAACATATCGATGTAGAGAATGTTCGTGAGGTACGTCAACCGACTACGCAAAAATCAATGAAATTGGGGATTGACGATGCGTTGTAGGCAGTTCAGGACATACCCTCGATATTCCTTCAGGACTTGGATGTCAGCCAAAAGCGAGCTTTGATATGTCAAGAACTTAAACATGTTCGAGAGAGTGTGAGGAGAGATGTTAAAGTTCTTTTAGGTTTGTCCTTTTTATATCCAATCATTTGTTGAACTTACATTCATTTTTCTGTAGATACAACCGAAATGCTCCTCCTAATCATCTGGAGACACTTGGATTACTACACATCTCCGTCACATACACTCCCACTTCCACCTACTTCCTCAACCTCTTCCTCAACCACAAACGCACTAACTACCAACGCCGGGGGCAGCACGACAACGACTAGGGGCCTACCAAACGTCTCAAGCACAACGCTACACGCTCTCCGATTCCTAACTACACCCCCCGATCCATCATCTATCAAATCCGAAATGGGAAAGAAACTTTCTCCGGGATTGATTAGACTTGGAACGTTAGGTTCGGAATTGAACGAAGATACGTTAGGTGGTGTCGTAGCTGAAGTCGAAGGAGGTTTGGGAAATGGCAATGGGGGTACTGGCATCGGCACAAGCAACAACACCAGCACGAGGAGTGGTAGTGCGATAGGAGATTGGGTTGCGAGAAGAGGGTTTTTAGAAATTATGGTTAGAAGGATTAGGGATGTTACTGGGTTACATAGTGACGATGATGATGGTGGTGATGAGGGTGGTGAGATGGTTGAAGAGGATATGGAGGATAGTATGATTGGTGTTGGTGGCGGTGGTGGTTTCGGGGAGAGTAGGTTTGGAAGACGATGAGATTGAGCCAACCAAAAATGTACTATCTAATAAGTAGTACTCTATCGTAATTTGTTTTTTCTTTACACTGGAAGGCCAAGCGAACATGCAGAGCAGTCATGACATCATAGTAAGAATAGCAGAACTGAATTGCATTGTCTATAAATAATAGGGTGATAATACTCGACCCGTGGCCACAATACAGCATTTAGAAGTACAAACGGACGACAACGACAAGTGAGTTGAACGAACGCTGGCGCTAACGAACGAATGGGGACCAGCTAACGGGGTAACAAGTTTCCTGCACCGCGTAAAGCAAGAGATCCACCCAACCGGAGAGTTGTTGAACCTCCTGGAAAGTAGGCGTCGACGTATGAGATGAGTGCGAGGACCTGTAGAGGGTGTTTGTAGGTTAGTGTGGACGGACGGATGATGATGGGGGCCAGCACACTGGACTTGCCTGGACGATTCCAAAGATTAACGAGCCAAGGTATGAATGAGCCTATCCAAAGTGATGAATTTTCTGGCAGAAAAGGACGTGATGGTGATCTTACGGAAAGTGAGAAGTAAAGTGTGAGTCCGAGGCTGGCGAAGTAAACCAATGAAAAGGGTAAACGTTCTTTCGAGATCAGGTGCTTGATATGGTTGATAGGTCCTATTAGGACGGAGAAGCTGCGTGCAGATGGAATGAGGGTGGAACCAGGTGATTATGAAGGCCACGCGGACGTACCCAAACATGACAAGTAGGCTTCCGAGGCTGAGGAAACGCGATATGTCAGGGATGGGATTGATTAGATTAGTTTGAGGGTGGAGGGTTCACTCACCTGAAGGATAATGCGAACTTTGCTGGCCTATGGCGAGGAATGAGTACGAATATAGAGAGGTCGATGGACACGCACCGTATTGCGAGTAATGGCAATGTGATGAAAGCGACGAAGAAACATATTGCAGCACCAATCAAGCACCCTCCGAAACCCAACAACCTATACGATATTCATGTCAGCTTCCTCAGACGACATGCCAAATTGTCGTTGATACACACCTCTCCCATCGACCCAAAGCAAACCAAGCATCGTCTTCCGGCCGTTCACTACTGCGCAGCGGTAGGTAGTCCCCAGCGACTGCATTATAAAATCGCGAGAAAGGGTTACTACTTTGTTGTGGTTGTTGAACTTGAGGAGAATCGTCGGTGACGCCGCGTGCCCATCGGAATTGTGAGAGGTTGGCTCTGAAGTTTTGTTCTGTCGTTGCGGGAGCCATCTGAGTTGTGAGAAAGTTGCGGAAGGCTTCAAAGTGCTGACGGTGGCTGGATTCCTTATTGGGGTTGCGTCTCCGAACCGATCGGAATGTGATTGCTGCGCGATTTTGCTCAGCTCTGGCGTTGCATTAGATGTGCTCTGGCACTCCAGATATGATTTGTATAGGAAATCGAACCTGGAATCAGTGCTGCTAATCGGTCGACGTCCATAAATGGCAATACTTTACCACGTGGCAAATAGAAATTGAGTGGAAATGACTTGGCTGGAAATTGGCCTCGATTTAGAAAAGATTGAGTTGAGATTCTGCTGATAGTCACAATTCGCCGCTTTCTTCTTCGCAACTTCAGAGGTTGCTCTCCTTCCCGGAGTCCGCCCCTTCTCCTCCGTCGTTCCATAGCTATGGCATCCACAATCGAACTGGCTCAGGTATGTTCCCTCTCACCACACGTCCTCCAGCCTCATGTCACGCGACTATAGACAGGAAAGAGGGACTATCTCAAGTCCCTGGAGAAGCAATACCAGGAGCGTTGGCAATCAGAACGCGTCTTCGAAGTCGACGCTCCTTCTCCAGAGGAAATCGCTGGCCTAACCCCCGAACAAGTTCAAGAAAAGTTCCCCAAATGGTTTGGAAACTTTCCATACCCATATATGAATGGAATCCTACATCTGGGACACGCGTTCACAATCTCCAAGATCGAGTTTGCTGCTGGATACCAACGGATGCTGGGAAAGCGTGTTCTGTTTCCTCATGGCTTTCACGTCACCGGTTTACCCATTAAAGTGCGTATTGCTGCTAATTCGGAGTGGTCAGAATCGCCAACTTATATATGATAGACCTCCGCAGATAAAATCAGTCGTGAGATGGAACTATTCGGACAGGATTTCGAAAATTTCGAAAAGGTTCAGGCCGAACTGGATGCTGCTGCAGAACGCGAAGCAGAAGCAGAACCAGTCGCTCAAGGTTCAGACAACAAGGCCAAGGCGAAGAAGGGCAAGCTCGTCGCAAAATCTACCGGGTTGACATACCAATTTCAAATCCTAACAAAGTCCATCGGCATTCCAGTTTCCGAAATCAAGAAATTTGCTGATACCCAACATTGGCTGGAATATTTCCCTCCCATAGCTATTGTTCGTGTTTCCTAAACTGAAATGGTTATATGTCTGCTTACACAAGGCATTAGGCAGATAACAACGCGTTCGGAGCTCGTATCGACTGGCGACGATCGTTCATAACCACCAAGACTAACCCATATTACGATTCCTTCGTTCGATGGCAGATGAACAAGTTGCACAAGTTGGGCAAGATCAAGTTCGGTGAACGGTACACCATCTACAGTCCCAAAGATGGCCAACCTTGTATGGATCACGATCGACAAGATGGTGAAGGTATCGGCCCACAAGAGTACACCGGAATCAAAATGGAGGTTATTGATTGGTCACCCGCTGCAAAAGCGTTGGTCGAAGGCAAAGTTGGAGGTCGGCAAGTTTTCTTGGTTGCTGCTACTTTGCGCCCGGAGACCATGTGCGTCTCCTCGTTTCTCTCCTTCACTTATCATAACCTCTCGTCCTGCATAGGTACGGCCAAACCAACTGCTTCGTCGGCCCATCGATCAAGTACGGTGTTTTTGCCATAAACGAAACTGAGGCATTCGTATGTACACACCGAGCTGCGCGAAATATGGCATTCCAAGGAACTGTCACTCCTCGTGGAGAGGTCAACCAGTTGGCTGAAATACCCGGATCTGCTATCATCGGAACTAAAATCAAGGCCCCGTATGCTATTCATCCCGAGGTGTATGTCCTCCCTATGGAGAACGTTCTACCCACCAAGGTTTGTGTCGACATCCCACCTCCCAATAGCTTGTTACTAACTTCAATCAATAGGGCACAGGCGTCGTCACATCCGTCCCCTCCGATTCACCCGACGATTTCCAAGTCCTAACTGACCTTCGCAAAAAACCCGACTTCTACAAAATCGATCCAACCTGGGCATCCATCGACCCCGTCCCCGTCATCAGCACACCCACCTACGGAGACATGACAGCTCCCACCATCGTCAAACAACTCAAAATCCTTTCTCAAAAAGATACAAAACAACTTGCAGAAGCAAAGGAGATCGCATATAAAGAAGGGTTTTATAATGGAACCATGCTTGTGGGTGAATATAAAGGTGAATCCGTACAAGAAGCCAAACCGAAGGTTAGGGAGAGTATGATTAAAGGCGGGGTGGCGTTTGCGTATGCTGAACCAGAGGGTTTGGTAGTTTCGAGAAGTACGGATGAGTGTGTGGTTGCGCTGATGGATCAGTGGTATTTGGATTATGGTGAGGAGAGTTGGAAGGTCCAAGCTGAGAAGTGAGTACCCACCGTCCTGTCTTTGGAGTTGTGCTGAGATGACATGCGTGTGTAGGATGTTGAAAGGCATGAACTTGTACTCGGTGGAGACAAGACATAACTTTGAGAAGACGCTGGCATGGTTGAATCAATGGGCTTGTGCTAGGACTTATGGATTAGGATCGGACCTACCTTGGGATCCTCAATTCTTAGTCGAGTCTTTGAGCGATTCAACTATCTACATGTCATATTACACCGTCGCCAGGTTGTTACAAGGTAAGCACCCGATTCTCTTCCATTTCACTCCAACTCAACACTCACCCCAATCGCAGAAGGCAGTCTAGATGGAAGCGTCACCGGACCCCTCGGAATCACACCCTCCCAAATGACTGACGAAATTTGGGAATACGTCCTCTGCAACGGTCCTTTCCCCCCTTCCTCCCCCGTCCCGCAAACCACCATCGACAAACTCAAACACGAATTCAACTACTGGTACCCCTTTGACATCCGTTCCTCCGCAAAAGACTTGGTACCCAATCACTTAACATTCTGCCTGTACAACCACGCCGCCATTTTTGATGAATCCAAGTGGCCAAGGAGTATGCGTACCAATGGACACCTGACGCTTAACGGAGAGAAGATGTCCAAGAGTAAAGGAAACTTTTTGACCCTTAGGGAGGCGATAGAGAAATTTGGGAGTGATGCGACGAGGTTGTCGTTAGCTGATGGAGGGGATGGTCAAGAGGATGCGAATTTTGAGGAGAAGACCGCTAATGCGAATATTCTGAGGATTCATACGTTGTTGGGGTGGTGTGAGGTAGGTGCCTGTTTTTTTGGGAATGAGTTGGGTGCTGATATTTTTTTGAACAGGATATGGTCAAGGATGTCCCGAACTTGAGACATGGACCTAAAGATTCGTATCATGACAAGATTTTCGAACATGAGATCAACGAGTTGATCAAGGTTACTCAAAGTCATTACGAAGCGTGCGTAACACCTTGTTTCCCTCGAATTCTAGATATTCATTCATTACTCCAGTACCAACTACAAAGACGCCCTAAAATACGGATTCTACGAACTCCAAAGCGCACGAGACTGGTATCGCGAAGTAACCGCCAACGCCACCGGAATGCACGCCGACCTCGTTCTCTACTGGATCCGTACCGCCGCACTCCTCATAACACCACTCGCACCCCATTTCGCCGAACACATCTACAGTACGATCCTCAAAGAACCAAAGTCCATTCAATTCGCATTATATCCCAAACCTTCAATCCCAATTGATCAAAGTTTGATTGATGCGGGTGTTTATATGCGTGGAACGGTTAAAACGATTAGAGATGCGGAAGGTTCGTTGTTGAAGATGTTGAATAAAGTTAAAGGGAAGAAGGGTGGTGCTGGTGGTGGAGGAGGGGATGCGAAGATATTCGACCCAAAGAAACCGAAGGCGGTGAGGATATTTGTGGCAACGAGTTTCCCGGAGTGGCAGGATACTTGTGTGGGGATTGTTAAGGAAGCGTATAACGAGCAAGAGGATAAGGTGGATGATACGAAGGTGAAGGAGTTGTTGACGGAGAAGGGGTTGATTAAGGATAAGAGGGCGATGCCGTTTATTCAAGCTTTCAAGGTCTGTCTATCTTTGGTTTCGAGGTCTTTGACTCGCAAAGTTGCTCACTTTACCTCTCACTTTTACTTGTGCACAGAAACGGATATCCCAATTCGGCGCTTCGACAGCATTCAGAAGGACCCTCCCCTTCTCAGAAAGTGAAGTCCTGACCGAATTGGTCCCACATCTCAAAAAATCGTTGAGTTTGGTGGATGTGGATGTGTTGTCGGTTGATGAGGCAAGTGAGAAGGAGAAGGAGGGTGTCGTTGGGTACACGAAGAGTATTATTGAGAGTTCGGAACCTGGCAATCCGGCGTTTGAGTATTATAATGTGTAAGTATACGTAGAAATGGGATGAGATGGAGATGGAACTTAGAATAGATGTCGGTTAATAGAGATGGCATCGTGAACAGATTGGCCGCATTCATATGTGTACAGTATTGTACCTCGAAGGCTGGGTCGACATCGCGAATTCAGGTAAGGGCCACAGGCAACGCTGCTTGGTCAGCTGCAGGTCGCCTTGAACAACCTCGACCGACATACTCTACGACGACCGTACTCGATTCCTGCTTGCGATGCACGCCCTGTCTGATAAGTTCCCGAGCCGGTTAGAATTCCGCGGTGGTTGACACCGCCCCGTGTAGCTAGGAGGCCTCCCTAGCTTTCCCCCCCGCATTTTGTAAGTTGGACTGTATATCTGTGCTCATATGCAGTCTTTTTACTGTAAGCTCGCCAGCCGCTGCCAAGCTCCATGGTGGCTGACACTGATGCATGGAACCAACTTGGAACTAAACCATTTGATTCGACCTCGCACTGTTTGGAAAGGTGTTCTCTGCACCTATTTCTCTGGCGCTGGACGCCTGAGGGGATCTCGAGCTTGCATTCATGCTCGCCGTTTGCTCACACCTGGTAAAACATCCACCTGGGTGTACCCATACATCGTCAGTGTCAGCCTGGTTTAGGTCCTTCCTGATTCACCCCTCCTCTTTGCCAGCCGCCCAAAGCTATATAAACCCCACTGAGCTCGCCCAGCCTCCTTCAGCACTCTTTCCCTCTCCCCAGCATCTGGGCTCTACAGCACCGAGAGCGATTCTCAACAACCTGCTCCGATTCTTGTGTCTTCAACCTCTTCTAATCATCTCTGGGAGAACAACTCTTATTCTTTCTTACTTCTCGATGCGACTTCACCTGTGTCGAACACGGTGCTGATCGTCATCCTCGTCTTCGACGGCGTGATATCCACCGCCAAACCCCCTGGTGGGGCAATGAAGACTGTGGTCAACTATGCAAGCTGATGTATCTGTGACGGTGGTTTATGGGGAGAAATGGTCAATGGATGCCTGGTATGTTGTTGAGCGTGGCTGACATCTTCGAGCACTGCTAACTCATCGCACCTCTTTATAGTGGGGGGTCGTCTATAACCGTATTAAGCCTATACCAACCGTCAACACATGAAAGAGTCAAGTTATACCACCAAATTTCACCAACAATCAACCCGACGTCGTTTGATACGATGAAGTTTATTCAAGAGTCGGAAGAGTACTGGTTACATCCTGGCGAAGACCTTGAAGATCCGTGAAGACCCGACAACACAGAATCGTGTATGGATCCGATTCGAGAACGTTATTATTCAAAAAACCCTTCAAAAACAAGTTTCGGCTGCTATCCACCCTTTGGCAACACACGGGCGGCTGGCAATGTTCATCGCGCAAAGCCCACAAGGACATCGATCACCACGTTCATCAAGTTCGATCTCGCTTTGCAAATCATCGACTACCCTTACGACAATCAACTTTGGGAAGACGACGACAAGGTTCATCCAGTGTCGATACGACGCATCCTATACCCCGTGCGGATACTTTGCAGATTTCTCTTGGTTTGGGTTCTTTTTCTTTATATAGCCCTCCGCCTACGCCTTTCCCTTCAACTTTCGACTTTCGGACCCTTCCTATCGCATTATATTCGGTGTCGACGTGCGGACCAGTGCTTGGCAGCGCCAGTTCCTTTGACATGCTCTTGATTTGCCGTTGGGGGGTTTGGATACGGACATATGGATTTGGCATTGGATGGAGGAGGACGATTATCTGCAGAGGATTAGTTAGGATGGAAGGAATGTGGTTTGAGTTGGATGGGAGGATTGGGTTCGCGATCATACTTCTTTCGACGACGACGGCCTAGGACAAGAT
>ML208323.1:6478-150746 GCA_004369065.1 Pluteus cervinus | reverse complement strand
CAAGGCCATTCAACGACATGAAATGGGACAGGAAAGAACGACGAGGGGGTGGGGAAGAGGGAGGGGAGTCTGTGGTGGGAGGAGGTTGTGGTGGTGATGACGAGAGGCGCGCGAAGTTACGCAGGTAGAGGGGTGCAAGGATTGGTTTGCGAAGACCTAAGCCCAGGCCAACCGAAGAGACAGAGGGCGCCGACGAGGACAGGGGCATGAGAGGACCTGAGCCCTTTGCATACACCTTGGAGGGGCGGGAGCCACAACAGTCAAGCGAGAGTGAGGACTCTGCCCAGACAATGTTGGGGTTGTGGCGACGAAGCCAATCTAAACCTAAAATAATGGGGTAAGAGATGGCAATGACGGCCAACGAGAGGTTCTCGGAGTGGTTTCCGATGGTGAGGTTAGTGATAACATCTTGGGTGATCAGTCCAGATGCGATAGGGCGGTCATCAACAGCCATAATGGGAACAGGGATGTCCTTAAGACGACGAGAGAGGGTATGCCGAGTGGCAAAGGAGTCAGAGATACATGAAGTGGTGGCGCCAGAATCAATCATGGCTTGGGTATAGATAGGAGCACGAGAGGGGAAAGATAGTTTAACAGAAATAAAAAAGTGATGGTTAGCATAAACGTGAGGAGACGAAGCAAAAACAAAAGAAGGAACAGGAAGACGAGAGGGGGGAGCGAAAGATCCATCCGTATAACGAACGAATCGGGGCCTCGGCGCATTACTGATAGCGGCGAGATGTGTCCCAACATCAACCGAAGGCCCGGGGACGGAAGTACCTTCGGTCAGGCTTTTCCCGAAGAGGGAGCAGCCTTCTTACCATCCGTCTTCTTCGACGAAGAGGAGGAGGCTTTGTTGGGGCAGTTGTCGGCAGTGTGGTTCGCCCCGGCGCAGTAGAGACAAAGACCATTGTCCTTGCGACGTTTCTTCTCTTCGGGCGTAAGGGGACCACGAGGCTTGCCAGTTCTTGTAGCGTCAATCTCCATCGGCATGCCTTGTGGGAAAGGGGTGGCAGCCGGGGCAGGAGTCGACGACGACGAGGGGTGGTGGTGCGAGGTATTACCTGTAGAAGAGTGGTTAGTAGATTTAGAAGAGGAGGACTTACTTTTCTCCTTTTCTTCGCGTTTGCGCTCTTCTCGGCGTTGGTGAAGGCGGTTGTCGATGTCGATGATGAACTCCGTATACGTGGCGTAGGTTGTTGGAATATCCTGCTTGCGTACCGTAGAGATAACATCCTTCACTTCAGGTTTGAGGTTGAAATAAAGTTCCGCGATTTTCGTGCTTTCGTTCCAGTTGCAGTGGATAGCGAGTTCGTTGAAGCGCGAAATATAACTTGAAGCGGGGCCATCTTGATGTAGGTTGCGAATTTTGCCAATAGCGGCGGCTATGACGGCGTCGGGGTTTCCGAAATGTCGACGGAATTCCTCCTTGAATTGCACGAAGTTGGAAAGGAGGGGGGATTTCGTGGTGTCCAGTTTAAGAGTGTCGTACCATTGACGAGGGGAGCCGGAGTCGAGGTAACGCGACATGTAGAGGACCTTTAGGGGGTCCGAAGCGAGACTGTCGCCGGAGAGGCGGACCGCGTCATCGATTTCGGAGAGGAACGACTCCACGTCGTTGGCTTTCCCCTTGAAAACGGCAGGGTCACGAAATTTGACTACTCCTTTCGGAGCAGTGGTGGTGGTGGACTGGGAAGAGGAGGGAGTTGGAGGTTTAACAACTTGTTGGATGAATTGTTGTTGCTGGGTGATGGTGGTGGAGAGCTGACCAAGCTGTAGGTTCATGGTCTCGAGGGCTTTGGCCATGGATACCTGTGTCTGCACGAAAACCTCGTTTGCATGACGGTAGGTTTCGTGAGCAGAGAGTACATCTTGCCAGGTGGGTGCAGGGTTTTCGTCGGTAGCGTTGGGGTTTGGGTTGGCGTCCGTGATGGGGACGTCCTGGTCCGACATGTTGAAAATAGCCGAAGGGTTGGAAAACGGCCGAAAAAGGAATTAGGGTTGACAGGGATGGGAAAAAGGGTGAAGTCGAGGTGAGAAAAACGTGGTCGAATCAAGCTGTGAGGGATCGGGCGCGGGAATGACGAGGAGAACGACGTCGAAGGCAACGCCGGAGACACTGGTGTTGATTCGACGAGGAAAGGAAGGGAAAACAAACGGGAAGTGGGCCATATCCCACTGATAGGAGGCTACAAACAAGTAACAAACAAAGAGATCAAAGTAATATACATCGAGTAGACTACGAGTGACCGTGATCAGACAAAGGCCGTGGTCCGAAGACCTGACCCTCACATGTCTGTTTCGCCCGAAAACGGCTCCCGTCCTACCCCTCCTTCTGTTGTCACTCTTCTTTTGGCCACCAGTAGTTCTCCCCCGGCCTTCGACTCGTGTCGTCCTTCTTGACCTGCTGAGGGCGCATTCCATCAAATACTGGGCTTAGTCAATCGTCTTTCCTCATATCAAGCACAGGACGACTTGTTCTAGATTTTTATTCATCGTATCTGAACTTTCTTTCAATCAACAATGTGGGCAGATTGTAAAGGGAGTACGTCTATGCAAGATACACTTTTTCAGTCCTTGCCCTGTTGCGGCGGCGCAATTCTGATGAAATGCTGAACCTGTGCCATTTAGGACATTGAAGAAGTCTTGCACGACACGACTCTAGAGGCTCTGTCCTGACCACTTATACCAGAATTTGGTTGTCACTTGCTATTGTGCAGCCTTGGCTGATGCAAAACTTTTTCGATACATTGATGAACCTCTGCCTTCCAACGTCTCAACTTCCAAACCTCGCAGCCAATCCGCACACAAAATCATGGATTATCAGACATAGTTAGGGTGAGTTGGGGACTCAATTTCAATGATGGTATGTCTTACTTCCACCCTAACATGGACCGTGCAGGAGGCTAAGCTCCAGTGACAGATGTGCAGCTTGTGCACCACATCAGCAAATAAATCTGGGCTATGGAGACCTAGGTAGCCTCCCTAGCCTCCTAGATAGGTTCCGACTACATAGACCTATGTAGGTTGTTGATATCTAGGACCAGCTATATAGCTAATCTAGTTGGGAGCTATGGCTGGCTACTTTCAAACTATACATGTCTATATAGCTTGGTGCAAGCTGGACTTGAGGTTAGTATAGTACACCAATTAGCTACTCATAGCTGAAAATAGCTTTGTTTGATCTCGCAATAGATCCTCTAGTTCAATGAGAGTTCACATCACTTGACCATATCTCTTTACAGTTGACACAAGGTCATTGAAGCTGATCCAAGTTTGAAATAGTTCACAACGAGATGTTATTAGGATGGGCATAGATAATACATAGATCAACTAGAGTACAAGAGGCGAAGAGAGAATGAAATAGAATAGCACAGCCAAAGGAAAGAAGGGTGTGACGACAGACTTACCATTTTGTAGAATAATGAACATGACTTGGCCGTAGTGTCCACTGTTGAGAGTGTAGTGAGCTCGTGACAAAACACAAAAAGAAGAGAACATACCGTTATCTAGTTGGGAAGGATAGCGACGATTCAAGGCTATGAATTTTATGAGACAGAATAATAACAAAAAAAGTAAGGTTCACGTTTGCGACGTGATCATGGACTTGTGATGGGGGAGATATGGTTGAGGTTGCCAGCTTGAGTGATGGCGGTTGTGTCGTTGTTGTCGGACGATGTTGCGATGGTATTCGTCATTATCAGATGACGTGGGAGTTGGGTGGTGGTGGTGTTCAGTGATGACGCTGTGATGATGGGACAGCCGTGGTCGTGGTCCTTGGTGTTGTCGAACAGTTGTTAATTGTGAAAAACGGGACCAGATGCTGCAGGAGAAACAGAGGAGAGAAAAAACACATCAAGAAAGGATGAACTTACTCCGTAACATTGTCTCAACAAGAGTGGGCTCAGCAACGTGGGGGTCGACAGGCTTTGGGGCCTCGACAGTAGCAGTGGCAGCCTCGGCAGTGTCGATGATTTCGAGGCCGAGAGTGAGCTAAAAAAAAACAGAAAAGGGTGAGTTGGAATGGAAGGAGAGGTGGATAGAGACATACGGCGACGACAAGAACCAAAGGGGAGGTCAGGAGGCAAGGAAGTTGAACAAAGTTTGAACGAAGTTGAATGGGAAGTGAGAGAGGGATGGGAACAGGGAACAAGTCAGCCGAGTTTTGAATTCCGCACGAAACCGAACCAAAGTCACGTGTCGGATGTTCCGGTGATCGTAATCAAACTTCGAAGTTCCCGCCCAAGTTCTCAGCTGGTTGTCTTCTCTCGCCGTTCTCTCCCACTCTTTTTCCTCCTCCATCTCTACTGGCACACTCCCACACTTGTTACACGACACATCGCCCAACTCCAGTCACGGCTACTCAGCCCAACAACACCATGTCGGACGAAGCACAAAACAGCATCACAAGAGGGAACGGCTGGTGGTGTTTTGGGTCGTTGTTTCTCGCGGCACCTGGGTCCGTCTTTTTTCTCTCCCAGTCTACACATGCTACTTACCTCTCCAGCACGCAATGCCGTTGAACGCAGAGGACAACAGCACCCACCTCTGACGCCACGACTCCTCGAGCAGAGACTTGACGGCTCGGTTCGATGACGTGACCCCACCTACGTCGCCGTTCTCATCGTTACTCCTGTACGTTCCTCATTCACTTCATATTCCTCTTCTTTTTTCTGACTCTCCTTTCCAGCCTGCCGTATCATGCAAGATTCACATCTGATTTTTGGTATGTTATCTTTGATCCACTTGTATCTATTTTACTTTTCAGTTTGTCCCCCCTCTCCACGTGTCCTTTCATGATGACCGTGGCCTCTGTTCACGACGAGTCGACAACGACCGTCACCACGTCATGGTCCCCACCACAATTGCATCAGGACCATCACACCGTCTGCTGGTGACAACAATGCCCTGCCGACGAGGACAACACCGCGTTCTGTAACGCCGACCACCACCTCTACTACAATGTTGGTCACAACAACAACTCCATCCCCTATGACCTCCATCTGATCATAATGGCGACGACGATGACCCCAACCATGTATAGACGACACTGCTGAGGACAACCACTGCAGTCCAACATCGAGAATTACCGCTACGTTGGTCTGACGATATCCTCACCTGTACCTATGACGCGACTATAGTGTAGCTAGACTTGATCTAGGTAGGAGATATGTAGAGTGTGTGCCATGGCTATAGTGAGCTATAGAATAATATAATTACTGTAGTCCAACTATGACCAACTGTGTTAAACTATCTGAGGCCATGGATGAGTATGTAGAGTGTACTTGTGGCTATGATGAGCTATTGAAGAATAGAATAACTCTGACCATTTTGACTGGGTCATTGTGTGTTTGATGAGTACAAGCTCACTGTGAAGTTGAAGATGTAACTCAGGCTGCAGCTATACATGAGCTATAACATTGTGAAGGACCTACAACATAACTATAAGCTAGCTACTGCCTACTATAATGAATCTAGAACAGAACTAGGAGGCTATGAGGCTATGAGTGGCTAGGAGCTACAGCTAGTAGCCAGCTAGTTTTCCACCCATATCTATAAGGCCTACCAGCAACTAGTTTGTGCTAGTGAGCTAGTGCCCGGAATTAGTTTGCTGATGCATATTGCGCATCAAGGCGGCAAGTTTGTATTCTTAAGGGATCTACACCTTGTTTTATCCTGTGATGTTACATGCAGCACTGACCTTGAGGTTATCATGACTGCAGGCATTTTCAAGTGAGATGTCACTAATTGACCTGACTGTTGAGGCTGGTAATGATCTTCTCCTTTTATTTGCATTCACATGACTCGTGATCGAAATCGAGACAACATACACATTGTACATCCTTGACTTTGTCTGCTCTGCCTCTACGCCACCCCTCTTCACCCTTTCTGAATCTAGAACTCATAACTTGTAATGCTACAAGATAGTACTCATTCAAGGTATCTCAAGTACAATGGAGGCTAATTCTGAATGTCGACAGCCTTCAACTTGTTGTTTCGGGGAATGACATAAATTTTGTCTCTCTGTACCTATGTGTTTGGGCTGTTCCTCATAAGTATGTGAATTTCTATTTGATACATCCCTTGATGCTGGATATAAACTGATAGTGTATTCATCCAAATTCAACCATGAACTGCTGTGTGATGGCAATCTTGGGTGGAATGAGCTTGACATCTGAACTTGAGTAGCAGGCACCATAGGAACAGGTATGCTTGCTGTGGGTTTAATGAGATATTATCAGTATAGAATTACATATTTGGCCTTACACGTGAGTACACATATCTGGCTATGATACTGCTAAGGATTTTGGATGAAGTTACACAGTTACCTTGATGAATAATGTTGGGAAACTTAGTGTGCTTGCATTTGGGAAATGTGAGGTGAAAACAAATTGTTATTGTTACAATATAGTGGGAACATTTTGTATTTCAACTTTTCAACCTGGGAGTAAGTAGCTAAAGTGAGTAGAGGAGGTTGTTGTACACTAAGGAACCTGGCTAATTTACAGAGTGAAGGGAAAACAGTTTACTTGGTGAAAATTGAAGTCCATTGATCACCATGAACAAAGTTGGTCCAATCAATGGTTATATTGGATTTAAGTGGATCAGAAAAAATTATAACTTCCTGAGACCCTGAGAACTGGTTCCTAATGTATGGAGGGAGCCACAGAATGTGTTTATTCTCATAGATGAGCCATCCATTGGAAATTGATGCACTTAAGATGGCAGAGGCAAGAAGGCAGTGCTGTGATGGAGGGTCAAGAGTAGCAATACCAGAGCAAGGGATACATGGTATCAAAGAATCTTCAGAGCATGTGTGTGGGAGAATATGCTTATTCTTTGGAAATACTAAAAGTTTGCTGTCTGGACTAGGTGCCATATCAAGTGGTTGAACTGGTTGGCCTATACTAGTGTCCCAGATCATTATTGTTCCATCCTCAGATCCTGAGACTGCATGCCTACCATCAGGAGACCAGGCTACTGATCTCACTATACCACTGTGGCCCTGGAGTGTCTGCTTGACTGCCTGACCTGTTCTAATATTCCAAACTTTCAATGTGTTGTCCCAGGATCCTGATATGAGATGTGTACTATCTGGAGAAAATGCTACAGATTCAACAGACTTAGTGTGGCCCTGAAGTGGTTGCCCAATTAGTTGGTGTGTATGCATATTCCAGATCCTGACTGTACAGTCCTGGGATCCTGATGCTATATAATTCCCATTTGGAGAACATGACACAGAGATAACTGGATTTTCATGGCCCAGAAGGGGTTCTCCAATTGCTTGACCTGTGCTAGGGTTCCATTTTCTCACTGTCATATCATCAGATCCTGATATCACACATCTTCCATCTGGTGAATATGCTACTGATGTAACCTCCCCAGTATGACCCTGAAGTGGATGCCCAGTTGGTTGGCCTGTAGTAGCATCCCATATCATGAGTGTCTTGTCCCAAGATCCTGATACAATATATTTACCATCTGGGGAATATGATACAGATGTAACACAGTCACTGGGGCCCTTAAGAGGCTGTCCAATTTGTTGGAATGTACTGGCATCCCATATTCTTATGGTGTTATCATCAGATCCTGATATCACATGTTTTCCATCTGGAGAATAAGATACAGATCTAGCCCAATCAGTATGGCCCTCAAGTGTTTGTCCAATTGATTGGCCTGTGCTAGCATCCCAGATTCTTACTGTCTTGTCCTCAGATCCTGATGCTACATACTTTCCATCTGGAGAATATGATACAGATCTGATGCTAACAGACTCCTGAACAGAAGCCTCAACTGTTTGAAATGTGCTAATATTCCAGATTTTTACTGTGTTATCCCAAGACCCTGATACTACATGTTTTCCATCTGGAAAATGAGATATGGATCTGATAGTACTATCATGGACCTTAAATGGCTTTCCAATGGGCTGATAAGTAGTAATACTCCACATTTGCACTGTGCCAATCACACGTCCTGCAATCACATACTTACCATTAGAACAGTATGTCATTGCAGTCACATATCCCTCAGCTTGAAGAGATCTAATGAGATCACCTGTGGCTGCATCCCAAATTCTGACTGTTGCATCTCCAGATCCTGACAACACATGTTTTCCATCTGAAGAAAATGACACAGATGTAACCAAATTAGAATGGCCTTTGAGTGGTTGTCCAGTTGGTTGGCCTGTGTGTGCATCCCATAATCTAACTGTGTTATCTTTGGATCCTGATGCAATATGTTTTCCATCTGGAGAATATGAGACAGATGTAATGTCATCAGTATGGCCCTGAAATGGTTCTCCAATTGGTTGTCCAGTACTGCTATTCCAAACTATTACTGACTTGTCATCAGATCCTGACACTATATACTTTCCATCTGGGGAATATGATACAGATCTAACAGCACCAGTATGGCCATTAAGAGGTTGTCCACTTGGCTGACCTGTGCTAACATCCCAGATTCTCACTGTGTTGTTCAGTGACCCTGATGCTATATATTGGCCATCTGGAGACACTGCTACAGCCTCAACCCAATTATTATGACCTTCTATCACCATAGGATGTAGAATCCATCCATCTGCCCTTCCATGTATGTGCAACATTTTTCCAAAGTATGGTAACATTTTACCTCCCAATAAGCAGGATTTAGGCATATAAGCTAAACATGAGGTGTATATATGTGGGATTGATATGGTAGCTGCTTCTTTAGCAAGATCTAGGAAGTGGTACATATCATCAAGTATCTCTAGGATGTTTGACTTGATACCTTCACTGTCTGCTTTTGTTCTATCTACCATCTGTCTGATACTTTGCAAAGTTGTTATCTTTCTGTATATTGCCTCATGCAAGCTTAGAATTTCCAGCCAATAGAGTGTATTTGGTCCACCAAATATACTAATGACTGCTTCTTCTTGCTCTGTTGTGATGACACTAGATTCTAGCAGATGAAAGGTCCAGAATAATGCAGCATAGTGAATGTGCAATAGCTCTGGATCACTTTTATTTTCTTCTAGCCCATCAATCTCTCTGTTTAACACATAGGAAGATGTAATATTGTATATATTAAACTTGAGCTCATGTTTGAGAACTTCAAGACAATGGCTTGCAAGTGAAGTATGGCCACTATAGCTTTCAATCCAGTATGTCTTTCTTGGATGGTTTTGTTCATGTTGCAAGTATTCTGCAAAAGATGGATGGAGTATTCTAACAACACCATTCACATCAACTGTGAGAAGTGCATGTAGCCTTTCAGCCATTTTTTGCACTATCTTTTCAGATTGTGTTGTTAATCTAGATATAGCAAGAATTGATAATGGTTGTGCAGCAAGTATGACAACAGTTAGAATTTGTTGAAAAGTCTCCAAATTACTTGGACTATCTCCAATTGCACTACTTAGAACTGTATAATAGAGGTTGTATAGCTGGGCATACATCTGACTGGATTCACCACTTTGAGAGGCTAATAGAACCTGCACAGCTTTATCAGTATCCAGACTTTGTTCCAAGTATTTCAAAGCTGTGGATGCCCAGATAAACAATCCATTGGCAGCTCTGATCAGACAAGCAACAGCTGTGTCAGATAACTGGAACTTAGAGTATGCATCTCTTATAAAGACCCCAACATCAATATAACTGCCATCTGTATGAACAACCATCAATCTTGCATTGTCTTTCAATATACTCTGAATTTCTGGGTTATTTCTGCTGGTCAGAAACACCTTAATCCAATGACAGGTATTTTTTAATTCAAGTAGGCAATTTAGAATACCAACTCTATCTGCTTCACTTCCACATTCATCTAGAGCATCAATTACAATGATGAGTGGTGCAACTGGTAGTTCTGTGTTGACAAGATCCAGTGGTTGCTTAAGCAGCTTTTGGAATAATGTAAATATGGTGTCTGCACCAGATCCAAAATGTGGGTCACTTTCCACTGCCTGAGCTACATGTGCTCCAAAAGGTTTATGTACTTTAGCTAGCCTAAAGCAGATATTTCTCCACAGCTGTAGTGGGTTGCTTAGAGACTTTTGATCTCTTCTACAAGTATAAAAAGCTGCAAGTCTACCAGCAGTCTCTAGCTGTTGGGCAACAGTTGCAGCAATTGTACTTTTTCCAGTGCCTGCTGAACCATAAAGCCACACGATTGGTTGCTCCTTATCAGAAGCCCAATCCTTAATATCTGCTAAGAAAGAAACCCTGGTGTTGTCTAAACATTGATCTCCTGGAACTATTTCAATACAGTTGAGCCTTTCAAGAGCCTTTTGAATTTTTGCTTGAGCTGCATCCTCTAGTAGTTGATCTGCTGAAAGTGAGGATTTCTATGTACCAACACAAAAAATCACCAACCTTGTAAAGTAGCCATGTCCAGATGCAAAGCTGTATTATATTCCTCAAGCAACCTGTCAAACTCAGAAGAAAGCTCTGAGAACTTGTCAGCTTGTTGGGATGACAGAGCAACATCAACAAATCTCTCTAGATTTCTATAAGAGGGGTTCTTATAAACAGTTAATACTACTTACTGAATGAACCAGTGTTGCAATGTTCAAGAACTGCTTCAAGTGTTGTTTCCATGTGGACCAACATCAACTTGATAATTGGTTGGACATTGTCAAAATTCTTGAGGTTTTGCATCTTTTCAAAGTAAGAAAGCAAAGAAGCCATTCTTTTGAATAGATGAGAAAGCTTCTCATAGCATACTTTTTGCTTCTCCAGAATCTAAAAATATTTAAGGGATAACTTACTTCCAAAGAACAGTTTACTTACTGTAATCACTGAATTAATAAGGCCAATAACCAGCTGTGCAGTTGGGTGAAGCTAACAATGTATCAGCACCTACAGTACTAGAAAATATGTAGTAGATCAAACCTACCTGGCTCAGTGGATCACCAATACCACTCAACAAGTTCATTGCTAATTGGACTTTACCTAAATAGTCAATCAGGCTTCCTGGTAATACAATCTGTTGAAGTAGTGTTTGGAGAGACTCCTTCACAGCTATGAGTTAGACTATGTAAATATCTGTGATTCTACATACCTTCTTGATGACCAAATTCACTTGGATAGTGGGAATGGTAAAAGTAACCACTATGTTCTATTAGGAGATTGACCCACAACTGTTATTCATGATACTTACTTTCCTGGTCTGATTGCTTCAAGAAAGACAGTAAATCTTCCCACAATACTCCATGTTTGACCTGACTTATATCTGGGTGAAAGTGATGAAGCTCTACAATTTCCAGAATGAGGTGGGTGCTCTTGATAGGGCTACCAAAACCATCAATACAATGAGATAGACAGGAGTAACAGAAAGCCATACATGGTTTTTCCCATAGACATCACAATCTCTGGACCCTCTACCTTCTCAGGGAACTTGATTTGCTGTACTTGATATGGTTTGATATCAGGATTTTGAGGATTGCCACAAGCAACCTTCAAACAAAGGTTGCCATTTGTTCTGATGCTTGAAGGCATTTTCACCTCTTATATAGGATCATGAGCAATACCCCCCTACAAGGAGAAAAAGGACACTGTCCATACCAGTGATATGTAAGAAGCCACTGGATTATGCATATCAGCTACAACAATTTTCATGGCGTAGTTGTGTGTGTACTGACATGGGTGAGCCTGGTTTGGCTTTATCTAATGGTTTCTTGTTGGATTTCTTGAAGAAAGACATGATTTAGGCTTTGTGTGCTTGTTCGGGCTTGCAATGCAACTATCGATGGTCGTGGTATGCAGGCAAGTGTGGTTGATAACGTGTCAAGTCGCAAATGCCTTTGCACAACACGCCACAACACAGGCCCGTACACCAACGACGCTAAGTACTCGAAACTACTTATTCTAGACGTTGAAATTCGACGGCACCACGTGTCGCACCCCAGAGTCGATGTCGGACATGGTGCGCACTTCGACCTATGACCTTTTTCCGACGACATGGATGACCTTCCTTTTTCGTCCCCAAATATTCAACACCGAAAACGCTTGTTTTCTGCCTCAGGGGCTGCCACAGATTCAATATCTGAATGGCAGCTCAAGCAGATCCACCCGGAGGTTGGTGGTGAAAGCGAGGAACTGGTGCCGCAGGGTTTGATCTGGAGCAAAGCCCCACTCTCGAATACTTTAGTCCACAGAGGGTATTACTGCGGATTGTTCAGCATCGAAGACTGGGAGGAGAGTTGATAGAACTTACAGCGGCCTCCATCCAGTATGATTAAGTGTCTGTACTAGGTCGTCCTGCGCCGGTGCATACAAGTACGAATTGATATACATTCTGTATCCGTTGACGAGATCCACTTCTTGCGAATTTGAAATGTTCATTAACGCTGCTCCATCACTGTCTGCAGTAGAGACTTTATACGAAACAAAAGGAAGGTGTTCAGGCGGGGCCCGAGCGAGTTCAAGTAAAAATGCTCTTACATGGTGAGAACACTCGTCCTCGTCGCCCAACACCTCCGATTATACCGGCGAGACATCCTCCAAAACTCCTGCCCCCGTTTCATCCGACATGATCGTTTGGCACCACCTTGGTCACTGCCCCAACTCAGTTGAAAGAATAGACCAGACACTCGTGAAGCGATGTTCAAGGTGTTTGATAACAGGGAAGTGCAGCGGATATGGGTTAATGGTTCTGGATAGGAAAAAGGCTTCAACGTCAGAGTTTGAACAGCCGGCATCTCTACTGAACTTTACTATCGTGACCACATCACTCCCAACGAGCATATACTCGGGACAAAGGAGCCCGTATTCCTCTATTTCCTGACGAAGGCGGCTTGTGGTGTCGGCCTCGTGTTGCACTGAGATGCTCTGCACACTCACGACGTTCATGGTGCACGTTCACGCCAGGTTCTTTCCGTGATATTCAACGTTGCAACTTTCTCTGCAATGGCGTCGTCTTGACATGCATGATGTTGGAATGATGAGGACTGGATAAATAAGGACGATTCAACATTTCTCCTTGGATCCGAAAAGTGGGGTATACCATCTACAGCTCGGTTGAAGCACTTCTGAGGGAGGTTACGGCGCCAACGGCCGCAAGAAAGCTCCAGTTGGTCTTCTCTCTTCTAACGCGGAATGAGAATCGATTCAAAAAGGCTTGGTACCTCTTTTGGTACCAGCCGAATCGGTCTGAGGTGATGGAGGAGTCAGGAGGGAGTACTACAGTACTCGATTCGCGCTCCCGAGTCGGAGTTCTGGAGGAGTTCTGATCGGGCTTCATCGGTCCGATCCACCTCAACGCGCGACGCACTCGTTTCCTGACTATTCAGGCTATTACTCCCCTAGTCCATGAGCACAGAGGAGGATGATCCGTTCACGTTGAAGGTACGCTTTGTCTGTTCTCGTTAGTTCGGCATCAAGGCACATACTGAGTTTTGGTCGAGTAGAAAGTCGAAGAGCTCGATGACGAACGGACCCGGATTGGAGCCTTTTGCGCAATTGCCGATGAACGGGACTCCCCAGTGTCCTATTGGGGTTGGGCCGCAACGCGGGTGTCGTTAAAGTCGAACGTTCAGGCCTCTGGATATGTCCAAAAGGCGCTTAGGTGGCATAGTCTGCAGGTCGACGAGTTGGAATAGGGTTTCCGGTATGTCTACTCCTTCGACGTGGTGCTAACTCTCAAACTAAGTGGTCGTCTAGGCTTCAAGTGCTCTGGTCGCTCGCTTGACCGCCAATGTCTCCTAGTTGCCCTCCTCCCGTCGTCACCTTTGCCTTCGACGATTAGCTCACTGACAGTCTCTGAGGGGGATCAGCCGTCGTCACGAGCCATAAGCCACGAGGCGACCCTTTTCTAGACCTTTATTCGTCGTATCTGAACTTTGTTCCAATCAACAACGCGGGGAGATTGTCATCGGAGCAAAGGTACGCTTTTTTCGATCCTTCCCCAGTCGCAGCGACGATTCTGACAAAATGCTAAACTTTTAGCCGGTTAGGAAGTGACGAAGTCGGACTCTACGCTTTCTGGACCAGCCACACCCCACCCTGGTGCGCCTCGCCTCATCATAGCGACTGGGCTGAAGCCAAGACTCCCAACGTAGTCACGGAGTTGAACTTTGCAAGTCTCAACGCTACAGGAGTCGCCAGGATAAACACAACGAACGAGGTGGTATGAGGACACTTCGACGGTACGGATGGGAAGTTGTGAACATCAAATCCTTTGGTAAGTACCACCAGCTCTGGCCGATATGAGTGACAAGGCCAAGCTCTAATGACAGGTGTGTAGGCACTCGATATCGCGGATTTCCTCAGCACCGAGGCTCGCAAGGCCTCTACGACTACGACGGATCGCCTTTTTCGTCCCCGCCTTCCAGACACTGGCTGTATCACTCTGGCCAACTGCAAACGCTAACTGCCCGATTCAAAGACGCTACAAGTACAATCAACCTGAAAGGTCGTAACAAACGTTGGAGAGCGTAGAGAAGGAACGGAAGGCGCAAAAGCAGCGGAGGGTTATTACTTGCGATGCTAGGTTCTCGTCTCGTGGCCGGATCTCCTCCTTTTCGAAGTTTGGTGTTAGGTACTGCTCCCTCGTTATCTCTCTCTTCAAAATGTCAGGAATCTACCCAAAACCAAGAAAGTGAATAACGCGAACGGACTGAGGTTGTAGAGCGCTTACCACGCGATACATCTTGGTTGATCGTCTACGGTTGTTTGAGCTCCCCCCGATTGTGCCAGCAAGAAACTTCCGGCCGCCCCAACCTTCGAAGTCAGATGAAGAATGCTCGATTGAGAGTGCAAGCCGCAGCTGGCCAAGAGATGTTCGATGCTGGTGACGACAGAGGGATGCTTGGTGGAATGAGGAGATGATGATGGCTGTAGTGATCGTGTCGGAATGCAGAACTGATGAGCTCGCTTAGGTTTCCACGACTCTTCAGCCAGGAGCCCTCACGGACCATGTTCCTTCGGTCAACTCTTGGTTTCCTTTCGTTGTCTTTGCCATTCATGGCACGAATCTAGTGGGGAATGTTCAATGTACAACTCCAGTTACAGACGAGGCTACTCGGCTTTACCAAATCACGTTGAATGTGCGTTTTTCCTTGTCTCCTGAAAACGAGGCGAAATACTGAGCTTTGGTCGAGTAGGGAGTCGACGAACTTAAGGACGAACGGACTAGATCAGAGCCTTTCGCGCAACCGGTGGCAAGCTTTGTCTCAGTTACGACGTCTATGTTACAACTTACTGCATAGTCGAACGTTCAGATTCAGAACCAGAAGCGTGCCTCTGGTATGTCCAGATCTCCTGAACTCACTGGTCTTCAAGTGTTGTATATGCGCGTATTCCTCCCGCACACGGCTCCTGGCACTCCTCCTCTCGTTACGGTCGCTAGTGATCCTGCTTTGACGGCTCTCGGGCCCTCATATCGCCCTCACCGACGATGTCCTTCCTCACGTCAGAGCAATAAGACATAGGAGGGCCCGTTCGACCTATACTCGTACTTATACTCGTCCCCTCTGCTGCTCGAACTTGACTTCAACCACCGACGACGTGGGCAGATCATGAGAGCACTTTTGTTCGTCGAACTTCGTCGCGGTCCCCATAATCACGCCCACTGGGCCGAAGCAAAAACCTATCAAGACGCTCCAGGATTTTGCAGGTCTCAACTTTACCCGACTCGAAAGGAGTATCAAACAACGCGCTATTGAACCGCTTCGAGTGTATGGTTCCTCAACCAGGATGGTTCTGCGGCACTGGTGAGTCCAACCTTCTATGCAAACGCTAGTGTAAGGCTAACTGGGTCCCTCTTTATTGCCAGAAACACGTATTCCGTTTCCTGGGCAGTTCGTGGTTACTCCCAAGGTTTTTAGACTCTTCACTAATTAAAATGGATCCAGTGAACGGATCCCTAGTACAACCCCAAAAGGGGTGATGTAATAATGCATGATGGGTCTATGTACAAGGAGTATAACTAAGTGACTTAAGTCAACAAGTTTGAAGTAGTACAAGAGCTGCTATGGTCATTGATATGTATGATGCAATGGTTTAAGTGAAAAGTGTTCATGCAGATATAGGGGAGCAGAGAAGAGAGCAATGAAGAAGAGAGCATTGCAAGCAAAACAGTCAAACACAGATAAGAACAAGTTGAAAAGCAAAAGTCATAGAAGGGTAAAATATAGAAGAAAGAGGAATGGGAATTCCAAAGGGATTCATGAATTAGAATATACAACAACAAGGCCCGAAAGTTAGAATGTGGAAGTGAACATGGAAAGACATGATCAACATGCAAAGACGTGAAGACCCTGGAACGGGAAGGAACCAAAGAGACGAAATAAGATAAATGAACAACAAACAAGTCCACAAAATGGGTGGATATGTCGAGGCTATCTGCTTCCGTTCACTGCCGTCGTTGATGCTGTTCCAGATGCTAAGTACGTTGACGGTACTCCGGTTCCTGGTGCTGGTGATGATGAATTTGAACCCGATCCCATTGCTGCAGCCGCAAACAACGCCGACGTTGGTGATCTTATCGGCGGTGGAACCTGAGACTGCACCTGTTGCGCAAGTTGTGACTGCTGTTGCTGTTGCGGTTGTGAAAGACGCTTCAGCGCACTTGGAATGACTCCAACGCCCCCAATAGCGGTGACGCCAGAAGCTGGTGTTTGAGAGAGACCCGGCTGGACATGAGATGCGGGCGCAGCAGATGCAGCAGGAGCGGGAGGAGTCGGTTCCCAAGGTGGCGGAATCCTCACAACGTCAGCTAGATTCTGGTCTGCTCTTGCGTCCTTCAGCCGATCACGGTCATTCATAACCTTTCGTGCCCGACATCGAACGAGTCGAAGTTTCGTCCGTTTGATCCCTGTTGTTTGTAATTCATAGTAAGCGCCGTTTCCATTATGATAGAAGGGTCAAAGAGTCGAAGAGATGAGAGATGGAAAGACTTACAAGTCGCAATAGTTTCCCGGTCTTCGTCCATATACGGATTACCCGTCTGCAACAGATCGTCCTGCAACGCATATAAGCACCACAGGGACTCTTCATACAACTTCTCGCATTCATCTGGACTCGACGCCGAATCGAGGAGTTCTTTCTTGGCAGCGGTTCGACTCTGTACAATGGAACAGGGAAAGACATTAGCCAAGTTCGAGAATTAATAAATGAAAGGATATATGGACGCATAAATGAAGAAAACTACGCCGCATAAAGCGGACAAAAGGAAGGTCCGAAATGCGTATACGTACCAACATGAGTGCCCGATCGTAGACGAGTTGATCCAACCAACTCCTTGGTCCATCGTACTGCGCAGGTAACCAGGTCTTCACCAACGCCGCTCGATCATTACACTTGATGAAATGGCCCTTGAACCATGAAAGTGCTGTTTCCGAACAGAACACATAATCAGCGATGATATCTACGTGGGGATCGCTAAATGATAATGAAAGAGCGGACATACCATCATCAAAGCCCTCAGTAACCACATAATCACCATCCGGATGACGCATCTTCATATGTTCTTGATGATTTCTTAACTTATCGATGCCCTTCTGCGAGAACGACATCAAGAGCATATAAACCGCAACACAAGTCACAGCGTTGTATTCAGCTTCGATATCTGCGTTCTTCCGTTGTCGTGCTTGTTTGGGCTCTTCACCGTCACGTTTGGCGAATTTGGCAGGATCCGGCAATGGTTCTATGCAAGGAGAAAGAAGGCATTAGAGGTGTATTATAACGACGAAGAAACTTTCATGAAAAGACTCTTACTCTGTGGGACAGCTTTCACGAACTCGTACATCTCATCTGCCCACTTCGTCAGAACATCCGTCTTCTGCGCTAGCTCCTCCAGCTGTGCCAACAGCTCATCCTCTAACGGATCCCGCTCGCCATCCCCATCCAAAGCAATGATCGGCGGCCTCCGTGGTGACGGCGGGACGCTATAATCTCTCGAGGGTGAAGACCTTGGCTTAGTCCCAAAAAGCTTCTTTGAAGCTAGATTAAGAGCCCGATTGAGTGCATTAGCCGCTGCTCGTGAAGCGACACTCGACGGTGATGATGACAATGGGGGTACAGTGGGATTAGGTGGTGGCGGGAAGGTTGTATTGGAGTAATCATCCTCTCCAGATGGCGTCGCAGGAATCGTACGCTCCTGTAGCGGTCGTCGCGGTTGTGCTGTGATTTCTAAAAACCAAAAGTCAATTTCTGAGAGTACTAAAATAAGAAAAGACGCACCATCGACAGCTCGATTGAACTCGACAGCCCGTTTGTCCCCAACAAGGACATATTCACGGCGAAGGAGGCCGTCCTCCTCCGTTTCTCCGGGTATAATCGATCCTTCTGTCGACAGCGGCTTGTGGAGGTGAGGTCGATCAGGAGGCTTGATGCCCAAAGAGGGACGTCTTGTCTCTTTTGGCGGTGTCTGCTGTTTAGGTTGTGATGGGCTAAGAAAGGAAGTTAGAACCTCGAGGCCGAGGTAGTTGAAGCGGGAAAAGGCGCATATACACACCCTTCTGCCGGTAATGGTTCATTTCCAGCCTTTGGGCTCCCCCCTGACGGCCTTCTAAAGTTGAACCGACTTGGAGGAATCATAGCATTAGGATCCAATACTTCTGGTGGTATAATCCGATGGTGGTCTGGTGTTGTTGTCGGCCATCCTGCGGCATCATCTTGCAAAGAGTTAGCATTTTGAACTCCAGTTGGTCTTGGGAATTTTGAATTCGCAAGGGCATTACTTGAGAAGAAATCGTCGAAATTAGCTCGCTCTACCGGATTCTGCTTTAACAGTTCGCGAATGAGCTTCTTGATATCGTTTGGCACGGGTGCCCCTTCGGTACCAGCTCCCTTGGCAGCAGCCTGAGGATCTTCGTCCGGAAACTTGATACCCTTTGACTGTTCAATCTTCTTGAGCAGTTCAATATGATTCTGCGCTCGGAAAGGGGGCTTTCCGACAGACATCTCGTAAAGTACCGCGCCAACAGACCAGAGATCTGCTTTAGCATCGTACTTTTGATATCTCAGGATTTCCGGTGCCATATACAGCCTGATCGAAATGAGTACAAACGCGACATTTAAGGGAAATATACGCACGGAGAACCGCATAGTGTCTCCGCCATAGTAGCACCAGGTAGTAGCCGCGCAAATCCAAAGTCAGCAACCTTGAGTATTGGTACACCCAAAGGGTGTCCTCTTGCCAATTCTTCGGGTGACGCGGGGTTGAGGAGAAGATTCTATTCACAGCGTCGCATGAGCACAAGACTAAGATCAGAGAAGATACAACTGCGCACCTGTGGTTTAATATCCCGATGGACCAAGTTACGGTTCCGCAGGAATTTGAGGGCCCGAGCTAGTCATATCAACAACTTCCCAGAGGTGCCATTGTAAACATAGCACTCACCAAGCTGACGAAGAAAACTCCGAACGACGATTTCATCGAGACCGCCTGATCTTGGATGTGGATAGTACTGGGGTGGTGAACCGGGTGCCGGGATGTATTCCAACCCCTCGACGCGACCGCGTTTCTTGATGTACTTTGTTAGGTCTCCCCCCGCGCAGAACTCCATTATAAGATAGATGTGTCGTTCCGCACGCTACAGAAGGTGACATATATCATCACCAAACGCGAATATACGAAAACAATGAATAGATGCTCACCACAATGTCTATCAACTTTGTAATATGTCGGTGTGAAAGGGACTTGAGGATTTGGATCTCGCTCTGCAGATTCTCAAAGAGCTTCGCGCTCAAACTTTCGCGTTTTACGCTCTTTACTGCGACTTGCTGGCGAGTTTCCTGTGTAATTTGTTATGGCATTGAGTGTCGGATATGAAATGGAACGGCTAGGTACGTACCTCATGATAACCCTTATAGACCGTCGCAAAGCTTCCGGTCCCAATTTCTCCAACAAGAATGTATGGTTTCGATTCATCTTCTTCTGCTGATCTGCCTCCGACGGCATTTGTCGTCGCGGGCGGCTTCGCATTGCTGGGAATCATAGGTGGTTCCGGGATGTGGGGTAAGCTCCCGAGAGGGTTGTCTGGAACGTGCGGGGCGTTGTGGGTAGATCAAGCTGGTTGAGGTGAATATGGCTGATGGTGTTGGTGGTTGGAAAAGAGATAATTCGAGGTTGAAATCCGTTAATTGGACCGAGTTGCGGATTGCAGCCTCGCACACATGACTGTCCAGATTTGGGAGCCGTTGATGGGCGTTGTGCTGACCAAGCCAAATCCGGCTTTCGACCTTTGCAGATCCCCATCCCAAGCGCCCTTGGGCTAGTTGACTGGGAGCCCTCTGGAACTCACTTATTTTTGTATTTCTGTCCTAATTCTACGCCAAGAACCTCTATGTATTGAAAACCCTCGAAGAAATTGCTCCTCTGCTCTTTAGCCCATCACAACCAAGTCTGGCGACACTCTTCGACAACAAGGAATTCTTGTTCTACGTTCCTGTGTAAACGCGCCTACTACACGTGTAGATTGGAATGGGTCAATGACAGCAAGATGTCCTTCTTGAGCGCTCGCTATCATCATGACTCGTACAACCACGCCGAGGTGACGCCATCCGAGAAAACTGAGAAAATAGGAAAGATAAGTGACAGAGCCGTCAGGATAGTCGGGCTACCACGCTAGCGATATGCACACGATAGACAAGACATGTACGGATAGCACTCAATCTGAAAGAGGAGGAATACACGCCTCTCCAGATCTCTTGCCCTACAGCTCAAAACTGGGTTGTATCGCTGTACGTCTTCAGAATACACACAGCAAGCCATTCCTTCATTTCGAAATTGTTTAGGACATGGGCAAACCTTTCAACATTGTACAATGGCACACATATTTATATACTCAGACACGATTCGAATGGTAAAGCTGTCCCTACTTCCTCCGCCGCTCGACAAGTCTGTCGAACGAAGCGAGATAGATCGCCGTCAGATTCTCCTTCTCACTCTCGTCGAGATACCCCGACTCGAATTGAAATGTCTTCAGTCTTGGGAATGACATGAATAAGAACACCGCAAAGTTGAAAGCGCCTGAATGCCCAATGAGAAGGCCGTGAATACGAAGGGAGGTAAGGGACCGCTGCTCCTGAACTTCCTCGAGCGCTTTCATGCTAGATTCCACCTCCGTCCGTGTGTCGAGGGATACGCAGAGGGACTCCAAGCGCGGCCAAACTTCTGCAATACGATAGAGGTCTTGCGGAACCAGACCTGCCAATTCTGACTCGAGCCCCTCTCCTCCAAGTTGAAAGTCTTTCAGAAGCGGCCAAGCAGCCCCCCACGCAGAGAACTTGGGGGAATCCATACGGAACGCGAACGGGACGTCAAGGTGCAAGCATTCTAGCTGCGACAGTTTATAGAGGGGCCGAAGTGCGTCGAAAGATATAGACCTTTGTGAGGGTCCTTGATCGTGCAATTTGAGACATTTAAACGTTGGACGTTGAAGCTCATCCAATAGCTGCAGTTTTGAGCAGAAATCAAAATAGGTCTTCTCGGTCGCAATCTCTCTAGTGGGATCCACCCCAAAGGAAAGTTCTATAGATTCCAAAGGGAGATGGTTTAAGGGCTGAAGCAATAAGCTGGCGGAAGAAAGAGTGATGTGAGATAAGGAAATGTGGCGGAGGGAGGGGAATGGTACTGCGATGGACGAGAAATGAAAAGACCCTGGGGTACAGTCTGTCAAGTGTAGAGTGTGGGTATTCGGAAGTGCAGCAAGATCCCGAAGTGATTCGGCTGGCATTCGCCCCATCGTGCAGGAGAAATCCTCCAGATCAAGACCGTGAATGAACCCCTTTGGCATCAAGAGGGACGCCGGTGAATGCGCTGAAAGGTGCAATATCTTGAGCGACGCAGATAGACTCGATAAATTGTTCAGAGTGGGGAGGAGGGCACAGAGTGAGTCCCCATCATAAACTCCAAAATCAATTTCAACGATACCACGAGGAAGGAGGGGCGAACTGAGAAGGAATGTATTCTCTGCCAATTCTTCCTTCGGATATGGATCCGGCGCATACCAACAGATGTGACGAAGATTCGGCAAAGATAAACTACCAGCCAAAATCGCCAACCTAGTTTGGGGCGAGACACCTTCCCATATGTCCCTGGCAAGAGGTTTCGAGGAATGAGATTACCCCAACCATCGGACGAAAGAGGCGTAATAATTGCAACGCGACCAGTCGTCCACGCCAGGGAGTCTTTTGAGTTCACAATGTTGTGTCTGTGTCTGTACACGAGTTAGCCAAAGGGGAGACCACGTCAATGAAACTTCATACTTCATCAAAAACTCTAGGTGTCGTTTTCCAAATATCTCGGGGCATACATCTAAGCAACGGCTTGATGTTCGGTAGAGTATGCCATAAAACGCTGACCGCACGTGTATGCCACAATTGTGATGTCGAAGCTAAGGAGGCTAACGTGGAAGCTCCTTTCTTCTCATCGGCAAATGCGATGTTTAAGATGTTCTGGACAAGCTCTTCCGTGTACAGGACGCGTTGCATTGTCCAGAGGACTTCGGGAAAAGAATCAACAATAGCCTATGCGAGATAGAGATGTCGATAAGCTTGCCCGCTAAGGCCCGATTGTGAGACGGAAGGTTTCAAGTGCAGAGCGCGTTGACGGTGGATAAATACCCCCCAAAAAGGGGCATTTCAGACTTGGGTTACTAATAAGGAGATTTCCGCCAAGAGTCGAGACAGCCGATTCCATGTCCAGCGCACGGGCCTAATCATGAGTGCATGACGACTGGTCATTCTGCCATCCTTCGGTATTGCACCATAATATACACACACAATCCTAATGACGGGGGCAATACTCTCTTTCCTGCTTCCTAACCATCGAGTGAAAAGCAAGTTGTCTCTGAGGATCCAGGGGTGGCACCTCTGGGCGAAAGCTCAGACGAGTTTTTCCCGAAAACCGGAAGACTTGCAGACGTGGAAAGAGCATCGATACAAAGATCGCAAGTATGGCAGAACTTTCCTGATCACAGGAACCATGGACGTGAAGGGACTTGAGCGAGAGGTGGCCCCGAATTCCCTCCAACCACTCCATGCTGAGCTCTCGTAAATCTAGGGATACACAAAGAGATTCCAAATGCGGCCAAAGTCCTGCGATATGAGCGAGGTCTTGCGGAGACAGACATGACGAGCTTGGTGATGATCTTTCCCCTCCAAGTTGAATGTCTTTAAGCAGCGACCAAGCAGCCCCCCACTCAAAGAACCTCGAGTCAGATAATTCGAGCGCGAACGGGACATCAAGGTGTAAGCACTCCAGCTGCGATAACTTGCACAAGGGTTGAAATGTGGCAGATGGAAAAGGGCGACGCGAGGCAGCTTGGTCGTGGAATTTGAGAGATTTAAGCATGTGAAAACCCTCCACCAATTTTGAGCAGAAGGTGTTCTGGGTCTCTTCGCATTGCCCAAAAGTAAGTTCTATTGATTCGAGAGGAAGATGGACTAAACGTGACAACAACAAGGGCGCGAGTGAAAGAGTGACCTTGCAGAGGCCGATGTGGCGGAGAGAAAGGAATGGTTCCGCAGTATGGGCGAAGTTGAACGATTTCCGGTACAATTCACCAGATGTAGAGTGTGAAGGGCTGGGAGTGCTTCGAGAACTCGAAGTGTTTCAGATAGCACACTCACGAGCGTGCAGGAGAACTCTTGGAGATCGAGACCGTTCACAAAGCCGTCGGGCATTGTGAAGGACACAGGCTCACTTGTGAGTAAGCGCAGTATCCTTACCGATGGAGATAGGGTTGATTAGTTCCTCAAAGTGTTGAAGAGGGCACATAGTGAGGAGGGCCCTTCCTGAACGCCAATGTCGAGTTCGACCAGGCCACGAGAGATAAGAACCGGACTGAGAAGTAGGGTCTCTACGGTGTAACCGGTTGTGTGCCAACAGATGTGGCGAAGATTTGGTAATGATAAACCACCTAGGATGACTAGCCTGGTGTGCGGCAATACGCCGCGCCAGATATCCCCAGTTAAAGGTTTAGAAAAGTGCGAATACCCCAACCATAGAACGCGTGCAGCGTAGTTATTACAACGCGACCAATCGTCAGCGCAAGGGAGCCTGGCAAGCTTGTAACCGCCCTCTACCTGTCCTCGAGGTCAGCCAACAACAGAACAACTTGGGGGACTTATTACGGTGTCAGTAAGCCTGGGAGGCGTTTTCCATATATTTTTGGGCATACACATCAGCAATGGCTTGATGTTCGGTAGAACCTGCCAAAGAACACCGACTGCGTGTATGTGCAGAATTTTTGACGTTGAGGCTAAGGATGCTAAAGTGGACGCCCCTTTCTCTTCATCTGCAAAAGCAAAGTCGACGATATTGCGTAGGATCTCGTTCGCGTACCGACAGTCTTGCATTCTCTACAACACGTTTTGAAAGAGTGTCAGCACCATTCAAGCATGAGGGCGATATGGGCGCTCACTAGGGCACAAAAATGGCGGATGAAAGTCCGCCACCCCGTTTATTTAAATAAAACCCTCAAAGAGGGGAAATTCAGACTTTTGCGAATCTCCTGTCTTCCAGACATCTTTATTGCCAGAGGCCGAGTTAGGCCGAGATGCTGTGACGGTGGAAGAGAAGTATCGATCGATTTAGGGCAAGCCATTGCGTTGGCGCAGTGCGCACGGACCTGCGGTGTCTCCTGCGTTGGACCAACCCAGGACCAACCCCGCCACTACCACTTTCGTCGTAGTCATCAAAATATGCAGGCGGCTGACAGATCATACCTTTCCATATAGACCCGAACTCTCCCGCCGGTGAGCACGCTCTATAATAAGCATATTCTCATCCAAGTTATACTTATAACAGCCCAAGCGAGGGAAGTCACCCCTACCTCCCAGATAACGTTATACCGTGAACACAATGGATATCACTATCCTGCCATACGACATTCTCCAGGCGATAGTCGGAACCTTTCGTGGTGACTCTCGCACACTCTTTCGTTGCACCCTAGTCAGCAAACAGCTGAATGAACCAGCCACCTTCGAACTCTACAAGGACATCAAGATAGAAAGTTGGATCGACGCAGATGGGGTATCCCCTCCGCCTCCATACTTTAGCGCCTAAAGTTAACCCCACAATTAGGCCCCGTGGGGTACCCCAGGTGCAGGTCATGGATACCTAAATGCGGTCGGGATTCGTGCATTGAACACACTTGCAAAGCCGGAGAAACTCTGGTTAAGAAGTGCAGTTGGAAGCATTGAACATCATTTTTGTACGTCCTTCCTTGCGTCTCCCCGAGTCCTACTCCGAAATTGATTTATATTGTAGCTGTCGTTACATCCGGAATGCCTCACTCACGCAGGCGTCTCAGTACAACCGGCCAGCTTTCCCTGATCAAGCCACCTCAGCATTTCTCGTTCTGGTACTATCTGGTACCAATGTTCCCAAACCTTCGCGCATATACCTTGCGAGCAATGGACTATACCATCGTTCCCCAGCCCTTCCTCAGTTCCCTAGTGCAGATTCTCAACGAGAGGCATGACGGACCCACGGTTTTCAACCTCTACACTGGGCCTTTATTCGACTTCCACATGCCACTCCTCGATCAATTACCACGACACACTCGGGAGTTAAGATTTTCCGGTACTGTCATTGAATCTGCCATACCCCAGTTTGGGTCTGTGCTACAAGGCCGTCAACTCACAAGATTAGAAATCCAAGTGAGTTTATGTGTACTCATTACAAGGAATTTTTGTTCTAATTACTTTCCGTCAGGATGCAGCCTTTATTACTCCAGCATCTATTGTTCATATTATGCCAGTCTTGCCAACACTCATTCACCTCCGTCTTGGATCGAGACACACCCTTTCCCCTGCAGAGTTACTTACGACTGTGCTCATCCATAGCCCCAATCTCCAGACACTAGATATCTTTTATAGTGCCTTCCTCACTCCTTCGAACGCTGCGTTGGGACCCGAATCCGCCAAGGTCTCTCTTCCAAGCCTTTATTCGTTGACCATCCGGCACGAAGCCGTTGCGGGCAGAACACGATATAAAGAGCTGATGTCGTGGTTAACCCTCGTGCTGAAGGACACCGAAGTCCTTGAAGAGTTTAGACTTCTTGCAGATGACCTTAGGGAGTGCAAGATACAATGGAGTATGGACATTGTGCAGACCCTACTTGGAAGCCGCCCCGCACGCAAGAAGTTGGTCAGCGACAGAGAAGAGTTACTTTCAGGCACCGCAGCGGTAGATGAAGATCCTCGATCGAAGAAGTCGATGGAAAGAGGACACTCATTGAAGGTAGTTGACATACCCTTCGTTTCGATCGGACGAGAAGCATTGCGCGAATTAGCAATTGGTGCACCAAATTTAGAGGTATTGGGATTTGGGATGGAGGAACCTCCGTTCAGCGTATGTTATCGGTGTTATTATCTTCGTTTCTCGCATGCCAACACATTAATTAGGTTTGCCCTACGAGTTGGAATATTCCTCCGAACTGTGGTAACAATATCCACGAAATTCGTGTCCGAAGCTCTCAAACGCAAGCTCAGTTATGGGGACTCAACGTATGTAGACTTGGACCAGATGAATCAGGCTGTTCTAGATGCTGGAACAAACGGTTTAGAAGAGTTTGGGGAGCAAGACGAGTTCCTCAACCTGCATCAACTTACAGCTGGACGAGACGTTCTGATACGAACTCTAGAAGTTAATGTATGTAGATACAGGACACCAGCCTATGTTCTATCTTTATAACTAATATTATGAATATTATACAGCATACATATCAATGTTCAATCCAATTGCAAGATAAGTCAAGAGATCCAAGAGTCTTTCCTTCCACGAAATCGTCCAATTTTTAAATCGAGGAGATGGTATGAAGCAATACCACACCAGCAACAAAAGCGGCCCCAGTCCAGTTATCCAAAGAGATGCGAAGGGCAGCATTCGTACCACCTTTCTTTACAGAGCCTCCAGACGACGAGTTGTTCGGTCCACCAGCCAACGGTTGATCCCACAAAAAGAAGGCTTCATCATAATAAGTTGCCTCTGCTTTACTCAGGAATGAAGCATAAGTTCCATTGCGATCACCATAGACAGCACCAACAGCCGCAACGTTAGGCCATAACTCCGCAGTATAGTTCTGTTCACCACTTTGCGCGGGAGAAATAGTCATGGCGAAGTTGAGAGCAGTTTGGATGGTAGCACCTGCGTTGGTTGTTTTGTTCCAAATGGATGTTTTGGGAGGGGATGGAAGGAGGGTGCTGGCGTAGGTCCAGATATGCGCGTTTGTCTAGGTTGGGAGGATGAGTGAGGAATTGAATGCGGAGAAGGTGGAAGGTCTCACAATCATGGCTGCGAGGTTGTATGATCGGTAATGGTACGGTCGAGTTCGGGCAGCTTCAAGAGGCTTTGAAGGCTTGTTAGCTGATGTATTTCATACTTCAATGAGACCTTACCTGTTCACCGGATGCGATAATTTGGGACAGATACTGGTTATTGAAGTATGTGTTGGTTGCATTGTATGCGCCAGTAGGATCATTGACTAACAGCTTGAGGGCAGCGAGTTGGTTGTAATAGAATGTCCCGTGGTTACTATTGGACCACGATATGGATTAGCGATGAACGGGAGGAACGAATACTTAGCAACGTACTTTGCACTCCATCCTTCTTGTAAGGCTAGCGTTGAGGTTTCAAGCCAGGTGATATATTCACGAGACCAAGAAACCATGCCATTATCCAAGTCACTGGTCCAATCACTACTTTTGCCTTCACGTAGAATGAGGATTCCGGTGACGATTTTCGCCATGCATTTCAAGTCCCTATGAGAATACTACGGTTAGCGAACAACGTCTGTCGATGATGTCATTTACACCCGGAAGGCAGAGTGACGGACACCGGTTCTCACGGAACGAGAGAAGAAAGGCCAGGCGACGGAATAACAATTTATAAAATACTCACAAAACGCCAGTATGTGTCCCATTCGTACCGTTTACTCCACGTATCATCTGCGCGAAGTTCAAGTTTGGATTCATTTGGGTCGCTGGGTCCAGGAACCAGGTGTTGATGAAGGATGCTGGAAAAAAGAAACGATGAGGCAATGCAACATTGAATATGTTAGGGGAAAGAAGTATCGGAGATCGTGCTCTGGATAGCGGCTATGATTCATAGAACAAGCGAGTTGTGAGAGAAAAATAGACAGCCGTAGTGTGGATGATGACGTTGGTGGGATGACACCAGGACGAGTTACCAAAATGGTACTGCCACCATTCATCTGGGACCCATGTGTTCGTGCGCAGCAAGCTGGGTCGGTCATGCGCCGCCGAGGGCCAGGAAACGAAGAGAAGATGGTCTGATGCGGAGAGGAATGTTGTGCGGAGAAAACACGTACCAGCTCTCTTAGAATAGGACGAATTTTTCCCCAAAGCCCATGAAATGGAGTTGTAGAACACCGCGTCTGCCAAGTTGTCCACTGCACCGATGTCGTCCACGGTCCGTACATCTGGGTTGAATAATCCATCGCGGTTTACATAGGTGCAGTTTGTCCAAACTACGAGGGAAACAAGTGTTGAGGGTCAAGTCGATAAACACGTAGAATGGACGTACTTTGCTCGGGTGTTAATATGGTCTTGTTCCCTGCTTTTGAGCAATCCGGCCACCAACTACGAAAGAAATGAGCCCGGAAACCCGGACACAGGGTACGGCGGTCTTACTATGGTGCCCAACTCATGTAGTCATGCTTAGATCCAGAAGGTGGCGTTGCAGACTTGTTCATGACAGCTGGTGCAAAGATCGTTAGATCAATTCGTGTCAACATGCGCGCTCTGCGGATGATACGTACACCATGGGCCCAGTGCAGCGAACTCGTCGGCCCGGGTGAACACAGTCTGTTGAGCGCCAGATGTATTCTCCGCAAACTGGGTCTTGAGAAAGTAGTTCGGATCGATGAAGTCATTCGCGTAACTGGTCTGCGCAACAACCTGGATTGCAGGCTGTAAAGAAAGGAGCCAAAGGAGAGTAGGGAGCCAGATGGAACTGGCACTCTTGCGGAGCATGCTGAGAGGTGCTGGGGTGAAATAAAGGAGCGTGGAAGAGGGCTACAGCTCGAGTTTTAGGTCAATTACTGCGAGGGAGCGGCTACGTCGTGTCGTCGACGTGAACTTGGTTCTGGAAGAAGAAGCGCAAGGGAAAGACGACGCGTTCCTTGCCAATTGGCATGTTAGCGTGAGTCCTCCGCAATGGCGATAATAATAAACTCGGTTTTGATCCTCTGTGAAAATACCGTCTCAAAGAGGATATGGTGGCCGACCGAGATGCACCTGACAACCATGCGACCACGCCACCGACCTTGTGTTCGGAGAATGGCTGACAGCTCACTCGTGCTCACCAGCGCTCACTGTCAGTGTGGGTCCTTTAAATTTCTGAAAGATTCTGAGTCAGCCAGCCTCTGGAGATGCATCTGAACATTGAACGAACTCACCAGGAACCTCGTCAAATTTAATGGTTGGGATGGCATCAGCGTGCGGCGGCCGGTCCTGGTCTTGGAATTACGTGCTGAGCCTGCGATCTTGCCCACATGTACAATGGACTTGAAGCCCTGTTTGGTGCCATGATCTAGTCACCTCCATAATCGATAGTCCGCATAACAAAACGCCCTGGTCAAGGCGGAGCGCAAGTCTAAATTTTGTCATCACCCGGTGCCCAGGAACGGCTTGCTAAGCGTGGAAAGAACTCACCAAAAGGAGTTGTGCAAAATTAACAACCTATTCCACGTGGGCCGGCAACCAATTCAAATATTGGACACCGGAACCGGCGGTTACCAACCTCGACCACCGGCATCAAGCCTCTTTCTCCTCCTCAAAGACCTCTGTCGAGCATGCTTTTTGGCTCTTCGAATCTCTAACACCACTAATATTTTTTTCGCCCAGCTCCTCTTTTTTCTATCTCTATTATTTTCTCTCTTCGTTCATTCCCAATGCCGGTACCAACACCAAAGATTCCAACCATTACGCTCCTTCCCAGTTTACCCCCACAACAGAATGCCCATTTCAAATACGTCGAACGTGAAGTGGACCGTCACGCACTGGTCGAGATTGCTCCCGACCGCGAAGAGTTCTTGACAAGTGATAGAACCGTTGACGAACTTCGAAGCCTGCTGAAGATCCGTGTCGGTTCTGACAAAGAGTACGTCTACATCTTCTCTCAAACGTTAATCTTCCTCATGCGGAGCTTCTACTAGGCACTGGCTGTACCAAGCTGAGCGCAAGGTCGATGTCAAAATCCATGACCCAACTGTCCCAGCCTCTTTGTTTTCCCCAAAAAGTGCACCCCAGAGGGCTACAGCCGACTTTCACGTCATTCGTCGAGTACAATCCTTTTCCTCCATGCAGGACAGCCCAGACGAGTACCCGTCTTCCATGCTCGAGATTTGCAATCCCGAGCTCAGCACCGACCATCAATTAATTTCACCACGACCTCTTGGTCCAACCCACTCCCTCCTTGTCTATCCCATACCGCTGTCACTAGACCGCACAAACCATGACCTGACGTTGTCTCGAAAACACTTTCAGAACACGACTGATACGGCAACCGTCACGTTCTCCGAACTACTCGAGGTCCCTATAAACGACCTTCTATTCATAGCCAACGTTCCTAATTTCGTTCCATTTCGGGACGACGGTTGCACACTAACTCTACCTCGTCGGATCCCTGGTGAACTCCCTCGCTCTTTCTTCCCGGTCCCTCACCTCGACGCATTCAGCGAACTTGTGGTGTACCTTCACACCAAAAATCAAGCCGAACTCTTCCGAAAGCTTGTCCCTGAATGGGTTCGAGACGTGATGCATCCTCTTCCTACATCTTCTTCTTCTTCCCCAGCACACAATCGCATTACAAGTGGCTCCTACTCCCCGGTCCCGGACTATCCACCTGTAACTGGTTTAGCTTGGATTCGCAAGAAGCAAGGCGTCAAGAAGCCGTTCCTCGGTCTCCTTCGGTCCGGATCGAGTTCAAGCACCAGTGTCGATAGCCTCCCTGCCAGTCTCGGCCGGCGCTCATCCCTATCCTCGTTCACCGCCGAACCTGAACGGACAGTCAATGCAATTGCTCAGGAGCTTGCACAAACTGCTCCGGCTATGACTTCTGTCCCGACAGAATTACCATCCGGCAACTCACACGATCCGCTAGTACGCACGGCTTCATTACTAGATGCGCTCAAGGACAATCTCGAATATCTTGGGTTTTACAGCCCAATGCTATGGAATGAGTTGGAGGCGTCACGAGAAATTTTAATAAGGGCGATATCTATACAAGCTCGCATGACCAGCGGATGAAGGTCATAAAGACTATAACGGAAATTCAAGGAATTTTGGCGTTTGTATACAACATGTATCCTCACTAATTGTACCATCTCCTATCTTTGCTTTCATGTCCTCGTTTCCTCCTATCTGCTTTCATGGTTACCTCGCTTCCATCTCTTCATCACCGGTTTAATTTGGACATTATATATTGTACTATGAGTATTCCCAACTCACCTCCGTAGAGTTCGTCCGTCGCTTTCGTTGATCGGGTGATCGGTATTATTCAGGCTCGCCGTCTACCTATTTCATTAATTCTGTCGGTTTCTCCTTTTTTACTGACCTTGCTACCGTAGCCAGCTACCTTAATTAGCTCTGGGTGCCCTTAGAGGATAACCCAATGCGATATCTGCGATATTTTATCATAAATTCGGCCCGCATCAGATCCGGACTGCTGACACTGACTTCGTGAAGCACTACGGTATTCTGCATATTGCATCCCGATCAATCGATTCCCTCTCCGCTACGCATATGCATACGTGTCCCAGGTAAGAGTATTCCACTCTTGAAGCTTCTGTACGGCCACACATTGACGCTTATGAGCCAACTTCCAGTTCTGTTGAAGACACTCCTGGACGAACGTCATCATCTCGTCAATCTAGAGAAATGAGAACCACCAACCTTATTGCAGAAAGGTGAGCCACAACGAGAACACTTCAATTTGGCCACATTACCGCAATGGATACAAACTGTTGTCTGGTCCATGCGCTTGGCAACCTCGACGAGTTCCTCTAAGGCGCAAGGAAGTACCTAGGAGGGCGATTATCGTGGTCAAATCCAGTAAATTGGTTTATACCATTCACTTACCTCGAGCGCCTTCAACTCCCTTACCGGAATCAACAACGTATCGTCATCAGAAACATTTCTGCCTGCGAACATGATGGCCATCGTATACCCAGGCTGGCACTTCTGGATAATCTCGACGAACTGGGAGGTTGGGACATAAAACCCAACACGGAATTCCCGACCTTCGATATCTTTGACTTGGTATGTTGGCCTTAACGTGTTCTCCGTATGTTTGATGATCTCGACAAGGAGACACCAACGGCGAATTGGTACGTAGGTATTTGCCACCTTTTTGACGTACTTTAGATTCACATCCAATGAAGCTTCATCTGGAAGGTCTGAGGCAACTGGGAAGAGGGTCTGATTCGATGTTAGCTGGAAGAGAGTTAGAGGGAGTGCATATACACTTACTTTGTCGTTGAGATCCAGAGACATTTTCCTGCTCGATCCTTGGTATTGATGCCCATGGCCGAGAGGTGGGCTATATAGAATAATAGAGAGGTGAGTGCCCTATTTTTCTCGAGTACCCTTTGTCGAGTAAAACCACCTCTGACTACGTACACAGCGATAGATGTCCGTCTTACGAAATTCGAAATCAACTTGAAATCGCCTTTTTAGTTCCTCCCCTAGTGTTCCTTTGAAGCTATCCGAGCCAATCGGAGAGCTTTACGATCCGCTTCATAACCTGATAGCCTTCAGCCACCTGTATTTTATCCGGAATCGACCAAAAAGCTCTTCGCTCACCTAAAAAATTGACGAGAGTTTGTAGGGGTCGTATGCTGTGGGCTGCACCACGGCATAGCTCAAATTGCATTTCCTTCAACCTTCCCCTCTCATACATGTGTTTCTTTGGACAGAAACGGATACGGATACAGCAGGTTTGTACAGTCGCTCGTGAGGCGTCCAATGAGCTCGGAGCCCCTGTACTGCCACGTGCGTCACGGTGTTATGCAATGCCGGGGCCGAAGCAAATGGCGGTGTTCTTCAAGCGCTCACCACACGGTCTCGACTCGGAATGCTGCCCACGTCTTTTCCCTCATTACACCATGGAGGTCACAACTCCAGCCATTGACCTAGCGTCTCTACCTCCAGATCTGCTGCTCGAAATCCTGAAGGACTGCGATGACAAACTTCTCTATCATCTAGCTTGGACTTGTCGAGCACTTCACATGGCCGCTCTCACCATCCTCTTCCGAAGGTACGCCAAGGATATAAACGAAGGCACACTCAGCCTCGTCAGCTGTCCCGACTTTATGCTCCCTGCTTTGCACGGTGCTATTTTCGTGCGAGATCTCAATTCCATCTACGTTCACATGCGCGACGATATTGGGATATTGTACCGTGACCTACGTATCATCAAGGATCTGACAGCTCGTACTACGTCCTTGAGATACTTCACTCTCAACTTTACGACAGTTGGAAGCCATCGGAAGTTCGTACCCCAGTACACGACTTTGGACGACTTGTGCAAGACACTTCAGGACCTGATGGATCTGGCGGTAGACAAGGGTTGTGAATGGTTGTACATAGTGTCCGACAATACTCTCAAGGGAATTCTCCCACCACCCGCCCCTCCGCTTAAAAGCACTCTTATCACGAAAGAGCGCCCCAAGAGATCCAAGTTCTTTTCGCAGCTATGGGGAAAGGTTGGGGGTGCCTTGAGCAACCGGGATAGTAAGGAGAGCCCGTACGCGTGGACTCCTGGTAGGTCCTTTCACAGTTTATGTATTCCTCAAATTTTGAGAGAGCCTGGCAGTCGAGCCCAATTCAGCGACTTCCAAGCCAATGGTAGCCCTGGAGACATCACTCTCGCAATGGTCGATACAACCCTCCTATACCCTCGTCCCAACTGAAACTCAGGCTGCCACTCCCACTTCGCCCAATCCAACATCTGACACTGCACCCGACTCAGTCTCACAAGAGACTACCCCGTGTCGGTACGCGGATACGAAACTCTATTACGTGACCCTCTACTCCCGCCTCTTCTTCGAGGAGCCAATGTGGGATTGGACATTTAACGTCCTCAGTGGTCCTCGCATTAACTCTCTCAGGATCGACCAGGACTCTTTTGTCCTTGAGACCTGGGTGAAGGCTCTTCCTTTAATCCATATCTCGAATCTTCGGACACTCCACTATACCGCTGTAAAGCAAGAAATTCCTACAAGGGAATTCACAGATTTCTTGGCCAGGCATGCCCCAAAAATTTTGAACCTGACTCTGGTAGTACACCCATTTCCACCCAAACAGCCGGATGATCCCGAGACGGCCATCGATTTCCAAAGCCTCGGACACCTACAGTCCAATGCTAGCACCATTAATTGGGTCCTATGGGCGGCGAAAGCTGCTCATTCTGATGATCATCTTAAACCGTGCCTATCGGGTCTTTCGCACGTATCATTTCAGGAACCGCAAGCAGTACGATCCTACATCCCGGTAACTCAAACCGATTGGCTTGCGCTAGACAAAGCACTCTCGACTTTGTCCGATATCGCATCACAACAAGTTTCTCCCAGAAAGGAGATGTGGCTTACCTCTCTGGACATCGAGTGTGGTGATAATTTCACAGAATGGGCAGAGGGACATATATCCGATCCCTCAGCTTCACCGTTCGCATCCTTTCGGAACATAATACATTTCTCGCTGAGCGTGTCACGACGGCACTTTGACGACTCAGAAATGCGATTGTTGCCTAGGCTATGGGCGTTCTTCCCGGGACTGTTGAGGGTGTCCATCCGTAACGTATGGTTGGATAGGTTGAAGGCGCGTGGTGGGAAGTACTGGAAAGGTGTTCAGAAGGATTGTCCGAAGTTGACGATGGTTTGTTGTAATTGGACCGTGGATCTCAAGGTAAAGGACCTCTTAAACGACGACTGGCCTGATTTTGGTGAACTGTCGAAGGTAAACCGAGGGCCGGGATTGATGTGTATGTATGTACAGTAGAAGTAATTCCCATTCCCCTCACTGTATCTTCTTCCCCTTGAAGTGTGCTAGAATATCGTGTTTGTGGCCTTGCCCTCATTGTTTGGCCGAGAACGCCGTGTTGCTGCAGATGCATCATGATCAGCACTAATTGACATCGATATGTTCAAACTTCAAATTTCAAACTCTGGTGGCTGGCCTAGCTTTTTTTACTTCCAGATCTACTGCTCAAAATTCAAATCCTAAAAGACTGCAATGACTGACTCCGTTGTCATACCTGTCGGACGTTCAGACAACTGCGCTTGAATCTGTCCGCATACTTTGGTGATAATGACCACAACAAAAGAGATTGCCAGCCTGCCCTAAATCGGTCGGCCACCAGGAGTAAAATAGGGGTTTCCGAAAGTCGTGCCAAAGTCTGAGGTGCGCTTCTCTTGAGTTCATCCAGTCATGGACTCTAAACTTTTGGTTTCCCATCATGACGCCCCGGTAACCTTCCTCACATCGTCCTCATACCCGAATGATGCTGATTCCTTTTCAAAACCTTGTAGAGAACGCACCGCTGCCTGTACGTGGCAGAGCTTCTAAGCAACATCGTGGACTTCGCCTTCGCGGATCAGGATAACGGAGGTCTTGCTCTAGCCTCCTTAGCCTCGACGTCAAAATCTTTTCATGTGCCTGCAGTCGACGTTTTATGGCGTGCTCTACCGAATATTGTGCCGTTGCTCAAATGTTTGCCTTCCGACTTATGGAGAGGGTCACACGATATGGTACGAAATCTCTTGCCGAATTATTCCTATTGCTTGACTTGGAATGCAGACGTATACATTAACTAGGTATCCTCGTGCTGACGACTGGACGAGGTTTAATTATTACGCGCCACACGTTCGGCGATTGGGGTATTCTCATTCTTTCAAGCCTCTGGCTGGCGACATCTGGTGCGGCGTCGCGCTGATAACTAGGCTAGCAATCCCGGCTTGCGGTTTACACTTGCCAAATCTTTGTTGCATTTGCTGGCACACAGAAGCCAGGAAACTAGAGGAAGCATTCTTTCTCAGTTCGCTTATCCTCCCTCGTGGCATGGTTGAGCTCGATTTCGGAGTCCAGGAATCCTGGTCCCTACTTGCCCTGCTCCCCACTTTGAATAATCTTCCAACGCTATCAACGTCCCTCAGAACACTACGCCTATCGGCACACAGTCCTGTGTCTTTCACGATGCCTGATGGGTTCATTCGTGGTTTTGATCTTCATGAATTCTCTTGTACTGTCGGGAAAGTGTCATCTGAAACCCTCCAAGGTCTCATAGCTCTTCCGAATCTACACACTCTACACCTGGCAGATTGTACGGAAGATGCATTTGACTGCCCATCTACAATGAAGCCATTTCCTTCCCTTCGCCACATCGGTCTTTCCCGCGTTATCCTCTCGGTCGCCAATTCCTTGCTTTCGCGTTTAGCCCATGTCCCTCTCGAATCGATAGAACTTAGGTTTAAGAGTTCCGTGGTCTACGATAGCTTTTGTCCAAAACTAGTGGGCGTGTTTCAATTCCGCGCGCTCAAATCCCTCAAATTGCAACACTCCGGGTCTTCCCCTTTTGATACACTCCAGCCCTTTTACCAATTATCGCAGCTCCAGTGCTTGCAGCTGCAGGTCCCGCTCGCGATCCACACCAAGTCCTCTGCCTGGGCAGCTGCTTGGCCGCTTTTAAGAGACTTGCAACTTGGAGGAAGAGGCATAAAACCAGAATCGATCGCTTTCACCCCGCAAGACCTCATTCGTATCGCGGAAGCCTGGCCTCACTTGGAATCCCTACGTGTAACCTTGAAAATCTCGGGAGGCATCAGCAAAGGGTTGTTTCATGGAATCCGAGAGCACCCATCGCTTACCACCCTTCACATCTACAGTTCCCCTATGGGAGACGATCCCCACACTTTTGCCACATTTGTGTCGATGCTATTTCCGCGATTGACGTCTTTCCGATTTGAGACGGACCAACATCATTTTCAGGAGGACTCGAATCCGGAGTTCCATTTTTCTCTGATATCCAAGCTTAGAAGGCATGATAGGGAACACTGCCATTCTAAGTAACACTTGCGTATGTGCAGTGTTGAGAAGTTGACAAATTTCGGTGATGTACATACTGCATGTTCAGCACGCCATTGTACCACCATTCGTTATCTTCCTTTTGTGGCTTCAAATAGCAGCTCTGTCGTTGAATTCCAATGTGTCCATGTGCTATCTACTGAAGCACCGAAGCCTGAACTAAAGAAAGAGCCCCGGGTTTAACGAATGGGGTGGTATCATAGCAAAGATGCGGGACGATATTAAGCAGATCATATAAGTGGAAAGTCAACCATGGAGATGCATCTAACAGTACCTAACCCGATCTACTCCAATTCAACGAGGAATACAGGAAATCATTTGCCTTGGTATGGGAGAAATCCCCGCTGTTAGGCCCATCAGGCCGAGGAAGGTAGTTGCTAGGCCCGCCTATCAAAAATCGTTTGGTACTTGACATTCTCCTTCCCAAATTCAAAAATTTGACTTTGCTCGATTGTCGAGTTCGTACCAGGCAAGTGTTTGTAGACACGAGGTGATAGGAAAGCAAAGGATTTGACCAGAATTTCCTGAGGTTGCCCAACAACGACCCGGCCTGAAGCGGAATCGAGGTCACAGGAATAAGGATATGGACCGCCTAGTGGTTCTTGTTGGTCAAGGCGAACCTGTGGGCTAGCGAAGTCAGGTTTCCAGACGATGCGCCTAAGTACAAGGCCACCCAAGTCAGACCAGACAAGAATAAAATTGTCTGAGAGTACGAGTGCCTTGCGTTCCCCGATGTTCATCATCTGTGCGATCGGAATAATCTGGATACTGGGGTCAGCCCCTTGTGGTGTGGGGATGATGATCCCCTGCAAAAGATAACGGTTGAGGACGACAAAGTGATGTGAATCCTCCTGGACAATGACGTTGGATAGAGAAGCTTCGTCAACCCCTGGTGTGAATAAAGAACTCAAAGGTTTCCACTTGTCATTTTAAAGTTTCAAGGGTTCTCCTGAGGCTGTGGACACGCGGGGATAAAGAACGGCATGTGACTCCGCAAGAAAAAAGAGCTGGCCATTTGGAAGCAAAGCCAGTCCATGCTGAAAGGCAAGACCTGGGATAAGTATTGAAACGTCCAAGTGAGGAGGTATACTCACACCGCCAAACCCAGGAATTTGTCGGCAATAGTAGCTCCGGTCATACTCATGATCCATTGTCCAGGGACTGAACCCAAGAATTCGCTCGGTGAGAGGGCGGTCCACACCATGAGCAATGTACTTTCCGCACAGCACGATATTCGAATAAGGCCCATGGAAGCCTCCACTGAACTTCGCACGGCAGTTTCCTTCCAGCCCAATCCCTCTCCCCGTATCGTCGAGAAGTAGCCTAATTTCCCAGACGTTCAAGCAAGGGTTGGCGTTGTTGATGGGTGGACAATACCTGGATACCCAGAAGGCAAGGTTAAACTTGAGATAAGGAGACGAGACGTCGACGTCAATGGCAATGCGCATGATACACTGGGTGGATCCTTCGGGTATGAGAACGTTGGGACCAACGTCTTCGCAGTCCAAGTCGTAATAAAAGATACCGCCGCGCAGAGTTGTGACGAGCAACCATCTCCCACCGGGGACGAGCTTCGTGCGTCCAATATCATAGGATACGCTGATTGTACGTTGATGTGGTTGTGCGCCCTTGATTAAATTGTCGTAGCCGAACTCGACGCTCAGCCGGCGTAAAGCCAGACCTTCGAGCTCTTCCGAGGTATAGGTGTTAATTGGGCGCTCAAGCCACAATCTCTGACGTGGTTCTTGGGCAACGACATGGCGCCATACCAGAAGGGATTTCGTAACTTCATAGAGACGCTTACAGGTCTGGAGGGATGTTTGAGCAACTGGGGTAATGTTAAGGATGGAGAAGCATACCACCCGAGCATGGAGAATGTCCAGACAGGTCAAGTTTTTTACGACTTCGACAAGCAGTTCAGTTGGAAAGGATAGTAAAACGCTCTCGAGTCTCGGCGTCACTTGAGACATAACTTGAAGATATTAGACCGAGAACACGCGTGTAGCCAGGCCTTCAAACGCGTATCCTGGTTGTCTAGAGTAGAACAAGCAGTTGGGCAGGAAAAAAGACGTCCTCGTGTTTCGCTTCAAGCTTTTCAACGGGATGTTAGGGGCAAGGAGAGTCGTGGGAAGAGTTCTCATACCGTAAGGCAGAATCTAAGTCAACGTTCTAAGGATAACTCCTGCGTCCAGCTCGCGTAGAAGGTGACCTGGGGATGAAGGGCGAAGTGCTTGTTACGGCGGGGAAGGCGGAGCCTTCATCGCGCCACCCAAACGGAGGGCAACGAGTCGCGATGGGTGGGTGGGTGAAAAGCGAGAGATGGATAAGAGGAGAGGCCATACACAGACGGTACACCCTCACTCAGGTGATGATGGTGGGCGAGAGGAAGCGTCGGCTAACCCGCGCTTCCCCCGTCGATCCTGAAACAGCTTGACGTACAAACTTCGGCTGCTGAACTCGGACCAGCTCCGTAGAGGCCTGAAGTCAGCGTCAGTTTGTAGATTGCTTGTCACTGTCTGAAATGTCGGCATTATGTATAGTTTCTACCTCCTTGACTTTTAGAGTTCATGTCATGAGATACCAACCCAAAATGAAAGTTGCTGCGAGAAGGAGCACTTTTAATCAATTTCTGGTCAGGTATAATGCTTGACAACTACACCGTTGATCACTTCCGATTCCACTCCCCCGCCTGTGCTCGTTAGATTACTCTGCCCATATGCACTTGTCCTTCCCTTCCTCCAAGTTTCCATGGTGGGTGCATCCTTATCATCAAACCGCCTGACTATCCCGATGCGCTGTAAGACAGGACTCTCAACTAATGGCGCCAATTTGACGTTGTCGTCAGTCATGGAGAAGTAGAACACGCCTAGGCGGGTGTAATTTTGTTGATCTTCTGGTGGTTGGATCACGCTTTCTCGATGTTAGAGGTAAGATGATAGGAATTGTAACAATCGACGGCACTGACCGATGGATTGTTGCACGATAGTACCCGCCAGAAAGAAATTCCATCGCGTCACCTGCGTTGATGACCTGTGGCAAGAGATAGTGTTGAGATATCGTGCCAAGATGAGACAGATCTTATCCCTTACCAGGGCATTGGGGATATATTTCACCCATTTCCAAACACCATTCGGAGTCAAGATTTGGAGTCCTCCTACGGGCTGGCTGTACAGTATCGTGATGGTACCAAAGTCTATGCCCACGGTTATGAGTGACTGGTCTACACCAGGAACACTATTTAACATACCTGTGTGGCCTTTTAACCACACATTCTTCGTCTTCTCTTCTTCCTCTAGAGATCGCGGATAACTTGATTCATTAGGTGCTACAGATCCCCAGGTATCATGAACAAACGTACTATTTCATAAATCGCACTTTAATTTCAGTGTGGTCAGATGGTACATTAAGACGGAAATGCAATTTGACACCATACCATATGTTTCACCAATGGCAGAAAATCCATGAAGATCGACCAGAGTGTCTTCCGGGAGTTCTAATCCGCGTGCAAGCAGCCTATACTACACGCTGAGAAGGTGAAAGATGCGGGCAAAGGGGGTTTAAGAACCTAAGGATGGGATGTAAGACGTTGAAGTGGTTATGCTCGGCGAAGGCAGTAACATCCCCCAGATAGGGGCGAAGCGCTTCAGGGTGTTGGCGCTTAGACGTGTCCCGGTTAACTATATATTCCGTTGAGAAGAGAAACAAGGCAAAACGTGGTGCAACTTGCTGTTGTAGTGTTCCAGTTGGTCATGCACGCCGGCGTCGATATGCTAAGGAAAGGGAAGTTAGACTTCGAGAAAGGCGGCGGACGACCTGACCCACCCAGTATTGACGAAGCTTATACCCCTGATAAGACCCCGTCGCCTTCATCGTACCAGCATAAACCTTCTTTTCGTCGTCGCTTACATGGGCAAATGGTACATCAGCAACGTCGAAAATTCGTTGAGCCTACCAAATCGTGATGATCCGTCAGATCTCCGTGTATATAATATGGTGTACGCGCCTGGGAAGGAGTATACCCGTGATTCACAACATAGAAAAAGCCATGTTGGATCATCGCATCGCGAACTTGAATCGCCAAATCCTCTCTTCCCTCTGGTGTAGTGGCACGAGAGAGGTCGATTATCGCTAAATCTGCGTAATCGACTGGTGTGCACGGACGCCAATTCTGTGTCAATTCGAAAAGGGAAGTCAGCAGCTTTGACTTACGATCAACAGAGCTTTCTGGAGGGAGCTCGTAACGGGAAAGAGGCGCGAGCTCAGAGAGGGCGGTTGGCATGATGATTTGGTTACAATTCACAAATTTTGAAATGTGAACTAGGTGAAACACGCACGCCCATGGTCCTGCCTTCGTGATCAGGTCACGTCCAACGTGAACGCGACATCGACACCTGTGATGGCGTCAACCCATAAGAATAGACACCCTGCGAAATGCGGGGTGGAAGTAGGAATGAAGTCACTCAAGCGGCCAAGCCGATACAGTAAATATTGGCAAATACTACTTACCATGAACTCAAAAGCAACTCAGCTGCTCAAATAACGGTTCTTCCATTCCGAAACACGATCAAGGACACAAACAATCGACTTCCGTCTTGCAGTTGGAGATACATATGTGGTAATAAATTCTACACGACGGTCAACTCGGACAAGTACGGCGTGTGTTCAGGTTGGATACAAAATCTTCAATTGAGACCAGGGTAGACAGAGCCACCAGGGGGGATGTATGCCTAATTATGCAAATTATACAACGTCAATGATCAGCAAGACAATCCAAAGTCTGTGGGATAGACACTTACCCTGTTGGCAGCATCACCTTGGTATGGGTTGAAATGGATGCCGGGGTCGGTAGCCTATTTCTCAAGACGTTAGCGCGAACAGAAAGCGCAATGATACATGAGAACCCACCTTGTATGCGCCAGGGAAGCTCAAGCCGGAGGGATTCAAGGACCCACCACCCGTAACTTCAGCAAAAAAATGTTAGAGTAGTACCCCGGTTCAAGTGGCATTCACGCACCGGTGAGCTGGATGCAAACTGGAAAAGATCAGCTCTCGTAGTAACCAACCACTTTCAAACCACCTACCAGGGTAGAACTGAGCACCACCGACTGACGAGGCGCCATGCAAGGCCAAATTCTCATGTCGAAGAAGCTTTCGATTCAAGTCAGCCTCCCACCGAAAGCCATACCAAGGCGAACAGCGTACATAGTTTCCTGCAGCGATGTTCTTCGGGATCTTCACATCATAGGTGAAGCCACCCTTGGCCAACTTATCCGAGGGCCATTCACCGTCGTACGTGTGCTGTTGGATCTACGCAGGATATTGGTGTTGGTACTGTACCGTCATGGAAGGATCAAAACGCCATACCTTGAACCAGGGTGACCCAGTATCTCCCTTCCACTTTGAACAGTCACCGACACATTTCGCCATATAGTTCAAGATGGGACCATAGTGCCCAGTCGGCCAAGTGTTCCATACGACGGTAACGGTGCCTCCAGCCGTGACGTTAGCAGTAATGGGGCTCTAGGAATTGCAAAACCGATAGTCAGTTCCACCCACTATAGCTGAAGAAACATCGTAAGGTGGGTGACATACGGGCGGTAATTTTGAGTTTCCAATTGAACAGGTGATATCAGCAGAGCTGGGATCTGCGATGAAACCACTGTCGGGTTTGGTTGCCCGAACGACTCGTGAAGGCTAAATTAGTGTCAGGGATCGTCAGCACGCCTGTATGAATGGTTATATATAGCACTTACTTGGGGTGTTGTGTAGCCATCTAGGAAACATATTCATCTATTTCAGCTCACAATATGCGACGATAGTCCCGACGTACCCTTCGAAACGTCCCAACCTGGGATAGTGGCACCGTTAATCCGAATGAAAGGTACGTAGCCATGTGCGGTGGCATGAGATACCAGTGTGGCAGTAAATAATGCAAGAGTGGCCGAAAGACGCATGGTTAGCAACAGTGTGGGGTGCGGGGAGGGGAAGTTTGACTCTCGATCCTATCTCGAGAAGTACCTGCTTCTTTAGCTTTATATATGCGGGGGTCCCACATAGTCTCCTAGTTTGAAAGCACCAATCAGCCGGAAAATTGACTTTGGAACAACAGCAGGCTTGACCCGAAGTTGTCAAGATTCGTATGTGGGGTATGGAAGGTATCCCCATGTCTCCTTATCAGAACCTGCACGAGGCTCGAGTCTGGGGGATTGGAAAGTCGAAGCCACTCTCTTTAGAGAAATAGATAAGAAGAGAAGCTTGAACTGACCTGTAAGATCAACCGAATTTCGACCGCCATTGGAGGCAATTCAGCGAACAAAGCGCCAAGACCTGAGGTATATGCGTGGAGGAAGGAGATTGGCAAGAAGTTGGCTGATCTTCGGAAGGGTTTGTTGACGTGTTGCGGCCCTGCGGGCCTTGTAGGTTAACGGAGAAGCTAATTGATCCGTTGGTGGCGTTAGACGACCACGAGATGTACACTTAAAGGAGAAAGGGTTCGAATTTAACAATCGGTGGGATAAATTAACCGGGATTTCGAGAGCCGCCTGATGATAGCCCATCATGAAAGACGATGAACGCAGAGTGTGGATTGTATTGTATTGGATACTATGCTAATTAGATCCTATACAAAATGATATGGGTATAAGATGTATGAAATTGTCGGAGACGTACAATGTGTCGCTTGATTGAAGTATTACACTATTTTTTCAACGCGAATATGCGTCCGTCATCCCGCATTACGACCACACGACTCGACGTGGGTCCGCTGAGGAGCCGGAATTTTCTATGAATGAGTTGGTGTAGGGCGCCAGTACGTAGTCGGCGAATTTCTAGACTCTCCGTTGAAAACGCTAATATATAGCTTCTATGGAAAACTATGGAGAGCGCCATGAGCAAGCTTAGGTGTGATGGGTGGTGTCAATAGAACCTACCGACTTGATGTGGGGTATGACACCATGTGATAAGTGTATCATTCATACGTTTTGTTTGCTGATCGACGTAGAATGCGAATTCTGCCAAAGAATATGTGAGAAATGCATCAGGAGAACCCTAAAACGACGTACTATCAAAGCACAAGATGAAGTGATCGTCAACCGCTGCCATAGCGAGTGCCTTTGCAGATTTCGTGAACTTGAACTCCGGCACGCTCGAATCAGGAATAATGACAGAGGTCATATCTCGGAGGGAGATGACGGAGAATCCGGACATTGGGTGTATTGCAACTATTCTCCGCTTCAGAAAGTAAAGAGACGAAGTTGGATGGGAAACTGAGTAGTGCTGGAAGATGACGGTTAGAATATGTGGTGGTAGAATGAAGAAGACATGATCGTCATACCGCATGGACGGTAAAATCCCCTGTGGCAGCTGAACAACGCAGGAGTTTATGCTTTTTCTTCCTCACCACTGCGATAACCTCGACATCAGATACTTTGCCAACGGCATAAAACTCCATGTCGGATGGCCAAGCCTGAACGCCAGGATTGGCCATGCTAGCGCGGGAAGGATCCAGAGCATCCAATGGCGATTTGTATAGACAACCGTCTATGATTGTGTTTCCTCGATCGTCAGCTCTTGGAAGAGGCTATAGATTACTTACTGGCAAGAAGAATGACAAACACCTGCCCGTTGAGTGTCATGATATCGACCTGCTTGATGTTTAAAAACACCATCACCTTGACGGGCGAATCTTCGGGGTGGTCAAGGTTGCTCCAATACATGCCCTGATCCGTTCCGTATAAAACGGTTTTGGTTGGTTCTATGGCAAAGGATGAGGCGCCGAAGTGAAATGAAAACAATGACCACACCATGGATCACAGCACATTGGACTTTATCCTTGAATTTGAATCTGGGATTCGTGACTGATCGAGGGCGAAGTAGTAATCGGAACAACACAGGTTGGAAATTCTGCTTCCATCCACGACAGACAAGGCTGCATGCTCGAAGAGCAATCACGTCGTCCTTCAAGAACTGAATGAAGCATTCATATATTTCGTACGGGATTTGGCTTGTGATCTCGACTGGGAGTGGGTAGACCGCGACACATTCGTCTGTATTTTGGATGTCAGGTTTTGTGAAGCCCTTTATGATTTTGGAGGGCTTGAAGGCCAGCATTGGCGATGAGATGAAGGTCGACAAGAGGTAGCGACGACCACGGACAGAGAAAAGCCAAAGCAAGGTAGGGCGAAAAGCCGGCGATGTTCCTCCATATATGCCTCATGTTCGATGGTGGCTGAGAAGGCAAGGAGCCAACAAGGAGCGAGGTAGGTTCGTCAAGTGAGCAATTTGGTACCCTGTTTTCCCCTGTTTTTCTTCGTCATCTCCCATGATCAGCATGGCTGCCGCACGCACAAATGGGCCTGAGGAAGACAAGATTTAATAAATCTTTTGGGAGTCTTGGCGTTTATCTTCTTGATCAGAGCCAATCGTCAACTTGATCCTTCTTCCAACACTGGATTCTTTGTGCAACAGCACACATTTTTGCAGGCCTTCTTGCTTCTTGCGTCATCCTCATGAAAAGCCTTCCATAACCAATCTACGAACTGGTCTGAATTTCACGCCAGTTCAGACCACTGCGTGTCCCAACAGGGTTAGATCGTACCTGCTGATTTGGGGCCCGGGTCGCACTGATTATATGTCTGTCCGTCCCTGGAGCTGTCCCTGGGTACTTAACTTATTTCCTGTCCATCATTTCGCAGGAGTATATTACCCTAGACCACAGGAGGTTTTCCGATCAACGGCGTCTACAGTAAAACTATGCAAGGTAAAGGCTGTACGTGTATGTCAATATCTGGAGGCCATCTGTCCTCGACCAAGGTATTCATGGTAAGACTAACATCCCAGTTGAACCTAACTTTTTCCAACTTTGGACACGATCTCCTCACTGCCTCCCAATAGGCACCCCCACAAGCCTTACAATCACTCAATACAACACCGTTCATCCTCAGCCGCTTCAACTCCGGGAAAAAGTCCAGAAATCCAAGGAGAACTTGGAATATATCGCTTTCAAAGTTTGAATCCCGGATCGCAGAAAGTTCTAGCGTTTCGAGGTGCCTCATGGATAAGAATGGCGAATTTAGGTCGGATATATGCGCTTGAATCCATGCGGCAGTTAAAACCTCGTCGATAGAGCAGCAGCTGATGCAGAGCTCGCCGAACCACCGTTCCAAAGTAGTCTTTTCCAATGTCGTGATGTCCCTTGTCGTGGACACGAAACCGACGAGTCGGGTTAGCGCAGCCAACGCGGTATCCACATTTTGGTAATGTCGCAAACTGACAAACGATCCGGGTGTTAGAATTTGGAATCTAGCCAGTTTAGGAAGACATGGCGGGCCATACGGCTTCTGTGACGCGCGTATGTTGGCATTGACGAACCAAGGAAATAAGAGCGGAGTGAGTTCCACCTGGGCTAATTTGGGGAAATAGAACTCTATCATGGGGTCCAGTGGGACAACCAACGAAGTTCTCGATTCAGGTATGGTGGGGATATAAACGACCGCCTGGTTTTCGTGAGCATGATCGCCGAGGATGTAAGGTTGAACTGATTCCGGAAGTGGTATGTCAAGCCGTATCTTCTTTAACGTTGACGCGTGATGTTCCAAGAACAACGTGAGATCCGCTAGGTCCACCTTCTCTCCAGCGAAAGCAAAGACTTCGAGGCGAGGTGTGTTGATATTGGGGAATACGTCATGCCAGATGTCAGACGTGAAATTTATGGCTGAGAGGTCGAGCTCGGTAAGGGGTGTGTGGTTAAGGATATTGAACGTCCAGTCTCTGCAAATTCGTTCGAAAAGGAACTCAGTTCCGATGCGGAAGCGACGGATCTTCGAAGAAGCAAGGCGAGACGTAGATAAGACTGAGTATAGAAGATGAGCACCAGTTCAACAGAAGATGCTGCACAAATTATGCTTACCTTTCATCTCACTATCCCCCACAGTTTCAAGGTGTCCATTGGCAGCAGGTTGGAAGGCACACAACTTCTGAGTCTTTGCGCACTTCCGGATACCAGCAACAAATTGTGCAGGTGAGAACTTTTTCTTCTTCTTTGGAGTGACTACCACGGTCGTCGAGGTCTTTGTCTCTCCTCCACTCTGCCCTCGAGGTAGGGGCCCTTTAGGCGGTTTATAGAGGTTACGGAAACCAAAACCGGTTTCTATCGAGATTTCGAAACAACCAACTTGCAAAGCTGCATCTACAAGCTCTTGCATGGCGATGCGCAACTTTTTGGGGTCGAAGAGTTGCTTCCTCAAACGTCGATCCATAAGACCAACCATTGCCAAGTTCAACCGCAAACAACGTAACGGTCTCGCAGCATGGGAGAGAATCGCGGTTTTCAAGATTTTGAGCTCGGGTATAAGACGACGGGTATCTTGGGTGAATGAAACATCGACCTGAGTGAATTTTGGGAGGTGAAGGGAGCCGCCGAGTGCGAAAAAGACAAAGCTGGGGTATTGGTGGTCAAGCAAAAGTCTGCCTTCGGGTTCTTCGTAAAGTCCCTTGCAGTATTGATGGAACAGTGCGTGTAGGGATATGGCGTGCAGGTTTTTGCAGACATGTGAGAGGTGGTAGAGGGTTGGACCATCGAGTTCTTGAAAAATGGAGAGGAACAACTCGACGGGCAAGGTCAAGAGTGGTGTGGCTTGACCGTTCTTCGTCGAAAAGTCGGCTGAACTCGAATGGCGAGCATGCGTAAGGCGGGTACTAGTGGTGTCCGCCATTATTGAAATCGCCGTGGACAGTGAAGGCTGTCGAGAAGTCGAGATGTTCAAAAGGACGGTGAAGGGACATGTTTTGCCTGCGAAAGTCGTTGCAATCCCAACCAGGAACGGTCCTGAATGTAGACATGATGGTACTAGCTGCTTGAAAGTTGTTGACAGCTTTGTATTGGCATTAGCTACAACACAACTTCTAATTCAATCGCTGCAGGAGGTACTTAACCTCAACCAACGTCGTCACATCAATCAACTCTCTGAACAATTTCGCCACCGCCTCTTGAACACTACTCGTAAATGCCATCTGAACTTCCACTGGAAACGTCTGCGCCTCTCCCCATGCATTAGCAACTTCCTGCGCAGCTGCATCTGCTGTAGCAAGTACAACCGATTCTTGCGTCGTGTTGGTTAACAAGATGCGTATGGTGCTGACATCCTTGCTTTCTATAAGGGGTATGAATCCTGTCGTGTTTGACGCGAATTTGGATTCGGCCACTATTTTTCCGATAGATGCTCGATGGGATAGGAGAGCGAGGAGGGTAGCATCCAAGTTATATTTCGCATCCACGTCGGCCGGAGTTGGAGAGGCCATATGGAAGAAAACTGATGAGCTTCCTGCAGCAACATTGGCCGCTTGAATGAGAGGAACAAGGGTGTTAATGTAAAATGTAGTAAGGTTCGAATTAGGAGAGAATGTGTCTTGGTGAAATCGACCGGGGGGAAACGTATTTTTGTTCGTCGTCCGATCAGGTCGAACAAGGGGGAGTGTGAATGGGTATTCCAGCGTCCCGTAGTCGAATCTCCCAGCAGAAGAAGCTACTTTCTCCTTCTTGGCGATGTATGCGAGCAAATCTTGACCTCCATTAGAGTAAAGGGATGCCTCCGCAGGGAGTGCCGCTCGTGAAACGAGCGTAGAGATTATAGGCGCTTCAAGTAACGCCAAGATTCCACGGACTTGGGTAAGAGTGGGAACTGTCAAGCCTGGTCGCAGCTGGGCAGCAAAACAAGGAGCAGCAAGGGTAATTGCGAAGGTGAGAGAAGTTACAATCATCGGTAATGGGAGAGGGGGAAAGGAGAGGTTGGACAAAATTATCGCACATGCCAGGTAAACAGGTGCGCTGTCAGTTCGGTTCATGAAAAGTGGAGTTTATCGGGTTGAACGCGACACGGTTATAACTTTCCAGGAGCTAAAAGTGCCATTGCAGAGAACGTAAATGTACAGTACCGATAGAACGCGGTGGCGAACAACTAAACCCGAGTGGTAGCTCAAGAGCGCAAACGCGACAAGAGTTCACTCGTAAATTTTAAAAACCGCAACGTCTGGCGGGTCTCACACACCACTAATGCCTAACTCTTCTGCAATGATCACGGCCGCCTTTTCGCCAATCGCAATCGCCGTATTGTAAGTATTGGCACCAACATTTGCGGGTCCAATGCTAAGATCTACACGATACATGGTCAATATCCAGGAGTTGTAGGCGAGATGAATCGAAAACGAACCAGCCACTTTGAGGCTTTGGATGCCGTACACATTCAATCGTGAATCAACGACTCCACCTTGTTCACGGGGTTTCATAGCACATGTGCCCATCTACCAGTGGGAATTAGTTGTTATCCGCATTTCAAGACTCAGCCGACTCACGGAATGGTAAGTCGTTCCAACTGTTGGCGGGAAAGGGCAATACTTATGAGCACAACAAACTACACACCCAGATGGACGAAGTCACTGACTTGTTTGACGATGATACGCATCGATAGCGTCATCATCCGCTTTCGAGTATACGATATCAGGTGCAGAGCTGGCCACAGGACCATCAGCGGGTTGAGCTTGTGCGCCACTATCCGTAGGGAATTGAGGATGTACGATGGCAGGTTCGCCACGGTAATATTTCATTCGACGAGCGACCTCCCGGCTCTTCTTGTAAACCCAACGCAAGGCCTCGATATCAGCAGTTCTAGAAAAGTCAGTGTAAACCATGTTAAGTCATTGATTGGCAAAGCGGATGGACATACTCGTTTAAATACCCTGGCTCGAAATCCGATACTGCATATGGATTTAATCCGCCAGTTATATGCACACGCCCTGTAGAGACAGGGTACTCCTAATGGTTGATATCAGTCGAACCGATTTCAAAATGAGAGGACATGAGCGTACAAGGTAATATCCCCCTGAGAAGTACTTCTCTTGAGTCATTCGTGGGTCATTTCCGAAGTACCTGTTGGACCAAATGATGAGGATAAGAACCAGAAAAATAGGCACAACTAACGCAGCAAAGGTCCCCATCCATACTACAGGTTTGTCTGGAGCATTTGAAAAGTATTTTTCCCATCGCTTTTTGAAGGCAGGCCCTATTGCTTGGATGTCGTTTTCATCTGGTCTGAGCTTGATTCCAGCATCAACGCCACTAATTGGGTCTGTTAGCTTTCAAGTTATCTCAATGACGAAAATGTAACTGTACGTATGAGCCATTAAACCCTTTCCACTGCGAAGCCATTCGTCTTCGTGAACTGAGCGCGCATGAGCTACGTGACGCGAATGTACCACACCGGGGTGTCCTGACCTTGTATGTCGGCCTCCGTGCCTCGAAACAATATATCGACCGAATCCGCGTCCTCGCTTGCAATGTAAGGCGGAGCTCCCAAGTTATGGTCTAACGACCGACATCAGAAATTGAACAGCGATGGATTTGACGCGATTAATACCCAAGTAATTCTCGCCAACTCCAGGTAAGTCAACGACTTGTGCTATGCCGTTCTTCTTAAGGACTTCAGCAGAACCGATCCCCGATCTAGGCACAAGTTTAGCTTTGCTACAATACTGTGGTGCAAGGTTGACTGTTACCGTTCAAGAATCGCTGCAGATCCAAATGCACCAGCTGATACGACAACGAGCTTCGAGGCGTAGACTACATGATTTTCAGGCGTGCCTTTCGCTCGGCCAACCTTATCATCAACATATTCAACTCCCACCGCAACGCCATCCCTAGAAATATCCGTAAGTTGTGTGTGCTCGAAGAATAGCAAAGCTTACTGAATGATAACGCGCACGACCCGACAACGATCTTGTACAACAAGATTCTTATTTTCGGATTGGGAATAGATATAACCATGGGCCACGTCGGACCGTTTTCCCGTTTCACCATTGATGTACCTGATGGATCAAGTTACAAAATGACAGAAGTGCATCAGCTCGGGCCATACCTTGGCCATCTCTATCCACGCACGTTAGTGGAGAATCGCAGAACAAGTCAAAGTTCACCCACCCCGTAAGCGTTACAACTAAAGAGCCCATTGGGATCATGAGTAGCGGATCGCTTGGTGTCATACGCTGCTGCAGCCTCCAGAAAGCCATCCCCAACGTTGGCATATTTTTCTCCGAATGATATCTTTATAGGGCCCGAGGCACCATGAACGGCGTCGTGAGGGTTCACTTGATACGTTTCTGCCTAACAAGTGAATGCGTAAGCTTAGAGTGAACAAAACCAGAGCAGTTCAAGTTCCCTACGAACTTTCTTCAACAAAGGGATGATGTCCGCAGAGCCCCAACCTTTATTTCCGTAAATGCGTTCCCAGTCGTCATAGTCAGACGCCGAAGCCCGTGTGTACATCATAACTATGGTGTTGTAAGTATCGGGAAAATCAGAGACAATAAGTTCAACAATCGCGCTTACAGTTAACGCTCGATCCACCACCCAAACATCGACCAGAAGGAACGATGAGAGAACGCCCTGCGAGAGCTGGGCTTGGCTTGGCTTGGTGGAAAGTGAATGTCTCCGATCCGCCTAACAGATTCCTGAAATACCGTCCCGGTTGGGTGTGGTGCTTAACGTCAAGAATGTGTGGACCCGCTTCCAAGATCTATGCGGGCCTCGTTGGTATATGCGGTTACTTTCTTTTGAGGATGAGCTCACCAGAATACGAAGAGAAGGAGAGGCAGCGGCTAACCGGCCAGCAGTAACACAAGCTGCAGCACCTCCTAGATTCATGACGATCGTGAGCAGGTCTGCAGAAACGAGAGAACAGGCACTGACCCCCGGCAAAGATAATATCGTATTTAGTGTCAGTCAAGGTGGACATGATCAGGTTGAGAACCGTCTTGAGAGTTCACAGTCATCTTATAGGGAGATAGTCAAATCCCAGAGGGGTAATCGGTTCGATGCAGAACGTACTTTGATCTCCGCTACCAGCAGTAAATTGAATACCTGTGTTACATAGAATTTGATGATCAGTATACGACCTCGCCATATGTATCCAGGTTACTTACTCGTTGTAGGTACACTTTTATAGATCCATTGGCAATCGTTCATTCCTGTGGACTCGGAGCATGCGCAGTTGGACCTGAATCATTATCAAGCTTTGGGTTCCGAGATACGAAGAGAAAGGGCTGCACGAAGTTACCGGACATCTTGCCTGAATTTGCTCGGGATGCACCCTTGAATAGGATTGTCTTGAGTCTTGATGTGGACGTGTCTGATGATTGGAATCGTGTGTGGGTTTATTACCTTATCTTATTGAACGGGGCCGAAATTGGGAAGAGATAAGATGCACGACCATTCAAATTCCACATAAGGGGGAGAAGGCCCGTATAAGCCAGGGATGTAGTAAGTTACTCACTCGTCGAACTCCGAGATTTGGTTTTCTCTCAGTCAAACCTCGCGGAACGCCGTGTCTTCAGAGAACTGTAGGTTTGTGTATTAGCACCAATGAGCGTGACGCAGATGACTTTTGCATGATCTAAATGCCGTCTGCATAAAACGTAAGTGTACAGTCCCAATAAAGCGCGGTGGAACAACTAAAATCGAGTGGTGAATCAATAGCACAAGCACGACAAGAACCACACTCGTAAAACCTCTGTCTCATACTCCACTAATGCCTAACTCCTCTGCAATGATCACGGCTGCCTTTTCACCAATCGCAATCGCCGTGTTGCAAGTGTTAGCCCCAACATTCGCAGGTCCAATGCTAAGATCTATACAATACATGGTCAATACCCAGGGGTTGTAGACGAGATGGGTTGGAAACGAACCAGCTACTTTGAGGCCTTGAATGCCGTAGACATTCAACCGTGAATCAACGACTCCACCTTGTTCACGGGGTTTCATAGCACACGTGCCCATCTACCAGTGAGGGTTAGTTGGTATTCGTGTTTCAAAAACTCAGCCGGCTCACGGAATGCCAAGTCGTCTCAACTGTTGGTAGCAAAGGGTGATCATAGCATGAGCAAAAACACAAACCCAGATCAACAAAATCACTGACTTGTCTGACGATGGTATGCATCGATAGCCTCATCATCCACTTTCGAATAGACGATATCAGGCGCAGAGATATTCACAGGTCCATCAACAGGTTGAGTTTTTGCGTCGCTATCCTTCGGGAATTGAGGATGTGCAATTGCAAATTCGCCACGGTAATATTTCATTCGACGAGCGAGCTCCCGGCCCTTCTTGTAAACCCAACGCAAGACCTCGATATCAGCAGCCCTAGAGAAGTCATGTAAACTGTGTGAAGCTGTTGATCGACAAAAGGATGGGCATACTCGTTTAAATACCCTGGCTCGAAATCCGACACTGCATATGGATTCAATCCGCCGGTTATATGCACACGCCCTGTGGAAACGGGATACTCCTAATGGTTGATATCAGTCGAACCGATTTCGAAAGGAGAGAACAGCAGTGTACAAGGTAATATGCCGCTGAGAAGTACTTTCCCCGGGGAACTCGTGGATCTCCTCCTGGGTACCTGTTGGACCAAGTGATGAGGGTAAGAACAAGAAAAATGGGCACAACTAACGCCGCAAAGGTCCCAAGCCATGCTACTGGTTTGTCTGGTGCATTTGCAAAGTAGTCTTCCCATCGCTTTTTGAAGGCGGGCCCCATTGCCTGGATGTCGCCTTCATCTGGTCTGAGCTTGATTCCAGCATCAACCCCACTAAGTGGGCCCGTTAGTCCTCAAAACATTGCAATGGCAAAAAATGTCACCGTACTTATGAGTCATTAAGCCCTTTTCACCGCGAAGCCATTCATCTTCGTATACTGGGTATATGAGCTACGTGACGCGGATATATGCGTTAGGGTGTCCTGACCTTGTATCTCAGCTTCCGTATCTCGAAACAACCCGTTGATTGAATCAGCGTCCTCGTTTGCAATGTACAGCGGAGCTCCCAGGTTATGATCTGATGATAGACATCAGACATTGAACAACGATGGACTTGCCATGATTCGTACCTAGGTAATTCTCGCCAACTCCAGGTAAGTCAACGATTTGCGCTATGCCGTTCTTCTCAAGAACTTCAGCTGAACCAATTCCCGATCTAGGCACAAGTTTAGCTTTGCTACAATACTGTGGTGCAAGGTTGACTATTACCTTTCAAGAATTGCTGCAGATCCAAATGCACCAGCTGATACAACAACGAGCTTCGAGGCGTAGACTACATGATGCTCAGGAGTGCCTTTTGCTCGACCAACCTTATCATCAACATATTCAACTCCCACCGCAACGCCATCCCTAGAAATATCCGTAAGTTGTGTGTGCTTGAAGAAGAGCAAAGCTTACTGAATGATAACGCGCACGACCCGACAACGATCTTGTACAACAAGATTCTTATTTTCGGATTGGGAATAAATATAACCATGGGCCGCATCCGAACGTTTTCCTGTTTCACCATCGATGTACCTGACGAACCAAATTACAGAATGACAGAAGTGCCCCATCTCGGGGCGTACCTTGGCCATCTCTATCCACGCACGTTAATGAAGCATCACAGAACAAGTCGAAGTTCACCCACCCCGTACGCATTGCAACTGAAGAATCCATTTACGTCATGAGTGGCTGGTCGCTTGGTGTCGTACGCTGCTGCGACCTGCAGAAAGTTATCCCCGATGTTGATATATTTCTCTTCGAACGATATTTTCATAGGGCCCGAGGCACCATGAACGGCGTCGTGAGGGTTCACTTGATACGTTTCTGCCTAGTAAGTAAACGCGTTAGATTAAAGTGAACAAAACAGGGAAGTTCAAGTTCTCTACGAACTTTCTTCAGCAAAGGGATGATGTCTTCAGAGCCCCAACCTTGATTTTCGTAAATGCGTTCCCAGTCGTCATAGTCAGACGCCGAAGCCCGTGTGTACATCATAACTATTCGTGAATAATGTCGTAAGTATCGTGAAAGTCAGAGAAAACAAATTCAAAAACAAGCTCACAGTTGATACTCGATCCGCCACCCAAACACCGACCCGAAGGAATGATGAGAGAGCGCCCCGCGAGGGCTGGGCTGGGCTTGGCTTGGTGGAAGGTGAACGCCTCCGATCCACCCAACAGGTTCCTGAGATACCGTCCCGGTTGGGAGTATTGCTTAACGTCACGGGTGTGTGGACCCGCTTCTACAATCTAGGGCCTCGTTGGTATATGCGATTACTTCCTTTGGGGGTGAGCTCACCAGAATCCGAAGAGACGGAGCCGCAGCGGCCAAGCGGCCAGCAGTAACACAGGCTGCGGTACCTCCTGGGTTTATGAAGATGGTGAGCAGTTCTGCACAAACGAGCAGACAGGCACTGACCTCCCGCAAAGATGATGTCGTATGTAGTGCTACTCATGGCGGACAGGATCAGGTTGGGAACCGTCTTGAGAGTTCACAACCATCTTATAGGGAGATAGTCAAGTCCTAGCGGGATGATCGGTTCGATGCAGAACGTACTTTGACGCTTCGCTGGCAGTTCAAACCGAATAGCAGCCACCAAATTAACTTGGGATTCCGAGAGTGGTTGTTTTGTATGCTGTTGGACGGAAATAGACACGGATATACTTTTGTGGATACGTTGGCAATAATTCGGGCATTCTTGTGAAGCAGTTGGAGCTGAATGAATGTTTCTGTGAAGCCTTGGGCTCCGAACAGATAGGGATTGCCGCACGACGTACAGGACATCTTGCCTGAATTTTCGCGATATGCATTCTTATCTGTAAATAGGACTGCAGACCGATGATGGCCCGTGGCGCAAGGATTCGTGGAAGTCTGTCTTGAGTTTTGACGGAAGAAGTGGACCAAGAGAAACCCGATAATTAGAGTCCCGTCTGTTCGGAGAATAAATATTCACACACGCTCTGGACCCATCCCGCACATCATGCATCACTGGCAGCTCCGCCATGGGCGTTCCCAATCATGGAGGCTGCTAGGCCAGTCACTCTAGGACTAACAACATCCCAGCCGCTCAATGGAGGCCGTGTAGATCACCCGCTTCGTGAAGAAACTGCTGAATGCGCGACAGCTGCGCCCGAAGCGCGTTTTCTGAGTTAGTGACTACATGCCCCGAATTCTTAAATTTTAGTCTGATGTTCATTTCGATCAGGCTTCATAGTCTCGGGTGTCATAGTCATATCATTACTTCGCGTCAGCTCGGCGACTCGGATCCTTCAGCGTCCAAGCCGGACAGTTCAGGCAAAGATCAACCATACGCTGTATGCATAGACTTCCGCCATCATATTGAAAATAATTCAGCTACCCCTGTCCATGAGGCAGCTGGCCTTGCTTTGACGCGTCCTTAACGCGACAATTCGGTGATGCTCTTCCGTGGCAGCGGATCCAACGTCGAAGGTGGCTCCGTGTCTCCGGGCACCAAGAGTCTCCCCTTGGATAGGAACGCAAACCGATGGAAGTCCTTGTGCTGCTTGATTCTGGGTTTTGTTACGCCTCAAATATACAAGGTCCAGGTCAAATACTGTACAGGCTTTACGGGAGTCGGTGGGGTTCAATGCTTGACCTGGAAGCAGTGCCGTGGCATTATCAGAACGGCACGTCGTTCGGCTTCTAACATCCAAGTTGCGGTCCCACTTGCTCCGATTTCGAAGCCAAAAAAAACTTTGATCCAGAGTCATCGCCTGTGAGTCCATTCTCTCACCTATCCAATTCCATCCGCTCATCACCGCTCTGAAGACCCGATACACAAGGCTACTCGACAGGATTGCAGTGAACGTTTGACCTGAGCTATCAGCTTCTCCAACTCCATAAGCCGCGTCTTTTCTTCGCAACTCGCCCACGTCCAGGTTTTCAACGGATCATCTGACGGTTGCTGCACCCTGCATGATGCCCGGGGGGCGTCGCGAGTCGGTGTACTTGTTCCAATGTCGATCCTCCGAGGGAAGGTCTTCGCTGTCTCCGTCAGATAACGCCCTGGCATCTTTCTGGATAACGGAACCTTTTCAAGTTGACATATCACTCACGTTTGTGGCATCCCACATCAGTAGAGTCAAACAACAACCCCCTCTCAAACATGGTTTTCAACAGCATAACGGCATATATGCGGGCACCTCATTTACCCTCATTTACCACATCCACCATGTGGTCCGTCTCCATTTCCCGCACAACAAGTGATTGTCGGAATAAGGACTTGGCTGCCCTTCAGGGATCGACACTAACCAGCATTTCTTCTCAAGGACGAGCACTCTCCTCCAATAAAAATTAACCCACTACCAACTTAAGACGATCCTGAAGACGGCAAGAAACCTTATATCAGATCGAAGCAATGGGATAAAGCGTCTATTCCAGACAATTATCCCCCATCCTTGCCCTCACAAATCAAGGATCTGTCCGACTAGGTGTACCAAACCGGCGGGGTTCCACTACTAGCAAACATTATCCTTAGGATCAGGACTAGGAAATCACCTAGAAGGCAGATCAGCAGGAATGGCCTTTCAGAATGCGACTTCGACGTTGGAGTCAAAGTCAACCTTCTATTCGAGCAACTTAAATTCGATTTTCACTGTTTCTTTCATACTTCTACTGGCTGTTCTCCTTCGGCGATCTAAAGGCAAAACGATTTCGTATCCACCTGGTCCAAAGCCTATACCATTCCTGGGGAACATTCTTGATATGCCTAAAGAATATCCTTGGATCGCGTTCAAAAAATGGAGTGACAAGTACGGTACGTGATTAGGCGCATATACTCTAGATGCCATTGATCCTAACGGGGTCATGAAGGTTCTGATTTGGTTTTTGCGAGCGTTCTCGGAAAGCGTATTGTCGTTGTCAACTCGTATACGGTTGCCCAAGATCTCTTCACAAAGAGATCAGCTATCTATTCAAGCCGGTAAGCTCGTTCCGTGTAAACCTTTCATCCTGGCCTAACAGCATACTAGCCCGGAACTACCAATGGTGAACGATTTGTGAGTGACCCCCCTCAACCATGTCATCGGTTGTAACTCTATCCAAGGCTTGGCTGGAGTTGGGCGTTTAACCTTATGCCGTACGGACCTGCATGGAAAGGTAAGCCACACCTCGGAGATGGTTGTCAATCGCAGAGTGATTGATGCGTAAACTTACTTAGAACAACGAAAGCTATTCAAACAGGAGGCTGAGGTTGCAGACGGGCGATCTCATGAACCCCATGCGCTTCTCGCTGCTCGTCGATTCCTTAAGCATATGCTCGAGACACCAGATGATTTCACTGAACATCTACGACAGTAAGTCTATCCACTTCCTTCGTCGCATCGCTGATCCCTGCCACCTCTAGCATGACGGCTTTATTCGTCGTTTCCATGGCCTACGGTATCGACATCAAGCCACGCGGTGACCCATATGTCGCAATAGTTGAACGGGCAAACGCTTGCTTCAGTCGTGCTGGAAATTTTGGAAGTTATTTCGTCGATTTCTTCCCTGCTCTTAAGTATGTTCCGGATTGGTTCCCTGGGGCACAGTTCAAGAGAGATGCGAAAGAATGGTCGAAGGATGTCCTCGCTTTGCCACATGTCGGGTTTGAGCTGGCGAAGAAAGGTCATGTGAGTCCTCGCGTTTCTTGCCCGCATGTGGATAGCCTATTGATATTTTGGGGTTTTTAGGAGCAGGGGACTGGGAGGGAGTGCATTACTTCGAGAGTGTTGGAAGCTATTCAAAACGATGAAGATCGGGAACATAAAGAGCATGTCCTGAAATGCATGTTGGGAGGATTTTATGCTGGTCAGTTTACCATCAACTTCCTTCCAATCGAGATCTGACAGAATTCTGTAATGTACAGCTGGTGCTGATACGGTCAGTTTCTCTATTTCCATACCTCAAACTGTATTGAGACTCAACGCTATGAATAGGTTGTTAATGTATTGAGAACACTAATTCTGGCGATGGTTATGAATCCAGATATTCAGCGGAAAGCTCAGACCGCGATTGAAGCTGTTGTTGACAAGGACCGGTTACCTGAATTTGTGGATTTAGAGCCTATCCCGTATCTTCATGCCGTTATTAAAGAGACAATGCGGTGGGGACCAGTTACACCACTCGGTATGTTTCTATTTCTTTCTTATGTACATAGCTGATCATAATGGTGCTCAGGTGTCCCTCATGCCACGAGCGAGGATGACGTTTATCGCGGATATTTGATACCGAAAGGTACCACCATTATTGGAAATTCGTGGTAAGCCTCCAGTCCGGGTCCGTCTTTCGGGAAGCCTGATAGAACTCTTATAGGGCAATCCTACAGGACGAAACCCTGTTTGGAGCAGATACACACCTGTTCAAGCCCGAGCGGTTCTTGAACGAGGATGGGACGGCATTGAACCCGGCTATTCCTGACCCAGATATGGTCTTTGGATATGGAAGGCGTATCTGCCCTGCGCAATTCATGGCCTACGCCGCTCTGCTGGTTACGGGTGCATCGTTGTTGCACTGTTATGATATATGTAAGGCGAGGGACGAAGATGGGAATGTGATTGAGCCAGATTGTGTATTTACGGATGGACTGTTGAGGTCAGTCTCTATTATTGCTCGACTGGACCCGATTGTTGGCTGACCGGAAGTGATTTTTCTTGCAGTGCCCCGAGCCCGTTCTCATGCGATTTCCGGGTTCGTTCTCCGCAGTTGAAGCGAGTAATCCAGGATCTGGAGTGCTGAACATTAGAAGCTTCAATGCTTCTCGTTGGAGTTGCGGATTTGACGCAGTTGCTCAGTTGGATTATTTTGAGCACGTCCACTTTGAATAGTGGAGATACGACCACTTGTTGCTTATTGTATGTACTGTAGTGCTGGATGTACCTGGGAATTCTGTCAGAAAATAAACTTGGTGCAGCAATTTAAGAAGCTGCGGTTCGCACCCGGTCTTTCAATCTCCCACTATTCACAACAAAGCGCTGTTCAGACCCACTCCCGTACGGTACCTCGAAAAATATGTCCCGGCATTGGCGGTGCTGGAGATCGTGAGGGCAATTCCCGGTCAGCCCGGGGAAATGTTATCTGGGCATGCAGCGATGGATTACGGGCACGTTTTGTTGGAGAGCTATGAAGGCGGTCACTGGGTATGGCTTTGATATTGGCTTGCAGGGCGAGGGCGCTCCGGGATGAGCTTATTTCTCCAAGATATCAAGATGGTGATATCAGAGGGAACGCATGTCAATTGGGGTGGGACAAACAAAGGCCAGATGATGACTGATCGACAATTCGGTTAGCACTCCTCACAAACTAGTCCCCATCCTCGAATGTCCGTCCTTCACCTCCATTGTTTCGCCGTCTAGGGTTTCCACTTTCTTCCTTTCCACCACCATCGGTGTCCCCGACACTTGTCATTATCACCCGACTAGCTGGCTCTCGAGGTCTCATCTCTAGTAGTTGCAAGCCATCAGCTTGCTTCGAGACCGCCACCCTTCCAAAATATTTGAAACGTTCAATAACAAGCGGGCATCTTACACGAATTACTCAACATCCAGACAGTGGCCGCCTACGCACCGCTCCGACGGCCAAGTGATTTGGTTGCTGTGCCTGACAGGTTACCCCCCTCCAACAACCCCTAGCCATCGCACCATTTCTCTCTATTAATCCCCCTCATTAATCGGTTGTGCCCGACAGGCATCATGCCCAATGTGCTGGTTGCGCTCCAACCAGTACAGAGTCTAGGGCCTCCCTCTCCTACCTATACCTCTTCTTCGTTCGACCCTCTCAAGGATCCTTATCTCGCGGGAACAGCGGCGTCACTCATGGCCAACTCTAAACCCTCGATACTACCACTGGATGGTTCAAAACCTGTCGTATCCGACCCAGGTCCTTCTTCACATAATCACCAGAACAATGGTTTTCGTGCTCAACTTCACCACTTCCTACCAAAACATACATGGTTCCATGTTCGTCTTCAAATACACCAACTAGCAAATGTACCTCTTATCTCGGGTGAATTTGGTGTAAAGTGGAGGTTCAAGGGTGTTCATGCGGTACCTGGAACGCGAAGGGGTATTCTTGGGATGGTCAAGGGGAAATCTCGGGTGACGAGTGCGGAATCGCAGCAGCTTGTGAGTATGGGGAGCGTTAGAGAAGACGATGCCAGTTCCGAGGCGTCTCCTGATTCTGCTTCGGTCATGGCTTCTACCAACTCGGATAGCGGGCACGGGCATGCTCTACCATTACCGACTGTTCCGTCTGTCAATGTCTTGGACGATATTAATAGGAATCGGAACCACCCGTCCTCGATATCGCAAACTTCTTCGACAAGTAGTAGCGATACCAAGTCTCTACAAGATCTCTCGTCATCCTTTTCGAATACTACGATCACTTCGACTTCGTCGTCATCATCATCATCGCGTACAGCCGTCGCTTCACTTCCTCCTGGTGTTGAATATGCGGCTGCGCGTGGTTCTACCAACTTCGTGCGACTCCGGGACCACGATGTGATATGGGAGCATACCTTGGACATCATTGTCCGAATGGATGTTGAACGGGATACCTGCGATCTCCTTCCGAACGAACTCAAACTTGTCGTTATGCAAAAGGTCATACCTGATGCCATTGATGCTCCACGTAATCCACGATTTGGAGCTCTATATCTCAATCTGGCGGAATATGCTAGTGCTGGGGTGGTGACGCGTCGGTATCTGTTGTCGGAGAGTAAGACAAATGCTACTATGAAGGTATGTTTTTTTTACCTGCCTATATGCGCAATTACTGGTCGGTACTGACGATTGTATGCGCATATAGTTGACAATACAGCTTCAGAATGTGGGAGGAGAAACTAATTGGAAAGCACCACCTTTACCAAAAGGCGAGATCCTGACCAGAGTCGCTGGATTGCTTGATAGCGATGTGTATCGGACTCGACCACGTCAGTTGGACCTTTACGGACCTTATTATTCGAAAGAAGACTTGGAGTTGGATTTGGATGTGAAGAGGGTGAGCGGTGATAGTTATCGTGAACCAACAGACAGCACTGTTCGTGGTGGTGAATGTGAAGAGGAAGAAATCAGCTCGTTACAAACTGACTCGATGTCGTCCTCGATGTTGAGCACAGTATCGACGTGTACGACTGGTGCGTCGGGATCAGGATCGGTTACGACGCAGTTTAAGCCCGGAAGTGGGTTCGATGTTGGGAAACTACCGATGGCTTATGGACCAAAATCGACGGAGGCCTTGATTGAGGCGCTGTTCAACCCATCCCTAACGACGGACAGGAGGAACGAGTCCCCGTTCACGATTCTGACCCCGCCTAGTGCTGTTGGAAGAGGTGCTGCTGCTGGCCTTGGTCTAGGTACTGGGATCGGAGAATCACATCTGGAGATGTTGAAAGAACAACATCGAAGGGGTGCCGGGTTGACGGCGGATGTGGTTTCGCTGTATAGCGTTGCGAGTAGTGAAGAGACGAGTGCCAGTGGGCATTCGTCTTCGGCGAAATCTGCACCACTGAATCAGAGGTTGGGACCATTGCAGGCGAGGTCGTTACCATTATCTGCATCTATGACGCAGCTGCACGGAGAAGGGCGGAAAGCTGGGTTGGAATCTCGGATACAACTACATCAGCACCAGCAGCGTCAACAGCAAGATGGATACCTTGGGGTGGATGATCATGGGGTGTTGGCTGATAGAGGTTTTGGTGTCGTACCAAGGAGTTTGACTATGGGCTCGACATCATCGTCCTCAGAAGAGGGTGGTGAAGGTTTGTTGGGAGATGGGATGGCGGGTGTTGGTGTTAAAGGATGGTGGAAGAAGGTTTCATCAATTTCAAGACCATCGACGCCTACTCCCGTTCGATGAAGAGGCTTTTGCGTTTCAACCAAATCCTACTAGGTAGGTGTGTATATACGCCAACATGCACACACGCACGAGCTCTGCAGGCGGACGGAGCGCTCTGTTGCATTTCAAATTCTAGACGGCATCTTCGTTCGTTCCCTCATCTCATTGGGACAACTGTCAGGGTTTACATATCCCATTCAGAATCATCCTCTCTCCTGGCTTTCTTTAGACGGCCCAGCATCACTAGTCACTACAGGCATATTTTCTTTCACGTTGCACGTTGCATTCACCCCTTCATCTTCATTGCGGACAGTGTCTGGATTGTTCCCTTCTTCTCTTGCTTGACCACTTAGCATTCGATCACTCATTCACATTTTTAATCACTTGGTCCTTGGTCCTTATCCTCGTACAAACCCACACCCACTGGTCCTCGAGCTCGTCATCATCATACACATATATATACTCGAGTTTATCATCATCATACACATCTGCATCCACATGTGTACATACATCACGCACATGGTCTACCTAGCTAACACCTTTCCATTTTATTGACCTTTTTGAGATGACCTAGTAATGTCCTTCCTTTTCTCCAACCATGTCTTCTATTCGAATTCGTTCTTTTGGTATAATTCTCATTACGACTATCCTCCTTAGGTCCCTCTTTAACAAATTTTCTTCTAATCCTATATATTGACTACCCTACTGTACCACCATTGATACCATGTTATCTGAACTTGAGGTTTCCCTTTTCTTCTTAGTTTTTGTATTTGCGCTTCGATGCCTTGTCATAGCCCATCGTATCCTCACTCGTCTTCCTCTGAGTCAGGTATCACACTCTCAATTATTAATATTATTTTCCCCCCTTCGCTTGTTCTCATCACTGCCGGTTTTGTTATCTTACTACACTTCCCTTTTTCGGTTCTGGCTTCGTTCTTATCATAACCACCATCATCTCCCCCATTTCCTTCTATCACTTACGATATCGATCGTTCATTTCGTCTCGTCCTCGATGTCCTTGCAAGTTGCATAGGGGTTCCAGCGTCGTTGATGTTAATTTCAATTCTTGATCTTCAATTACTCTACTACCACCCCCATCTCTCTCTCTCTTGGCAGTACGATGCAGATTGGATCCTACAGCCACTTCGGGCTAAGGTCCCTGTCACAATCGCTATCATTATCGATCACTACAGTGGCTTGATGGCCATTTGGACAATGGTTCAAGCGTTGTGGTCTTGGTGTGTTAGTGGGTATGATAAACCTCGAGGTATGGGATCGTTGACGTTTCGTTGGGATATCGACATGATATATCGCGATATCGGTGGGCGTTATGATGTTGTTTTATACTTTCAGTCTTTTTCCTACTATGAACTTGACCTGTCGATTTTCGTCTTGAATACCACACCCCTCCTCGTAGCTTTTAGATAGCATAATCTCAAGTATTTGATGGTCTTTGAGTCGAACTGGTTCAGTTGAAGGTGTGCAGAGGTGATGGAGGTGATGAAGCCATTTCAAGTGCACTCGCGACCTGCCCAAAACTGTTCACAACGTCCACAGCCGACGATGCACTTATGATGACGTCATCCCGGACAAGGCGTTCATCTAACCACGACCCCGAAAACGCAATGATCCTCTTTTCATGGATTGATCCCGGCTGCGGGTTCATACAACAACTCGAGCTCCAGCGTTCATACCGGAAACGATTGGCATTCTTGATCACCGTCGTACGCGTGTCACATACCCAGTCGAATTTCAAACGGTCCGGTAGGTCATAGGACTCAAATCATAACGCAAGAAACGCTCACTTGAGGCCAACAGCTTCCACTGACAGCATCGTTTCTCAAAACAATACTACTACATATAGAACACTCGAATTGGATTCTCCTACACGAGGTCATCGTCGTCATGGGTTCTCATAAACGAAACTCGGAGCTACAGAATATGTATGATCGATCCATGGACTCCGAGCCCAACTGACTGGCGGATTCGTTAGGCGTAACTTGAATGCAATTATCGGTACCCAATACCGCAAAGCCGGTCACGGTGAAGGGGGGGAGGGCCCACGGACAGGCGACACTCAGGCGGCGGTCGATACTCATTTTAGCCCTCGACTCTTCCTCGTGCCAGTTCTATATTCTTAGTTCGGATAACGAGAACCGCTAGACCCACCTCGTTCCCACCAGAGTCCCCGCTAATTCGAACTATAATAAAGGGCCCCCATGGACGGGTCTTATGGTCATTTTATCCCACTGGTTGGCAGTCGACTCCAACTCGGATTTCTTGCTTTTTCCTCCGTGTTCGATTGTTCAGCTTTAAGCGCTCATGGCGCAACCCCTCTGCCCACTGTCTAACGACTTGACGGAGCGTGTTCCGCTTGAGATACGCGAATTGGTTATTAACCAGTTGGTTGGGGATGAAGAAACGTTGAGGTCGTGTATGTTGGTGTGTAGAGCATGGTGGAAAGCTAGTCAGAGGGCTATAGTCGATGCGTCTTCAAGGTTGTTGACGAAGGATTTTGGACAAGAGGTTAATTGTGCTGCGGTCATAGGTGCGTATCTGCCGTCTCGTTCTTTGGCTGCGGATGGCTAAGAGAATATCAGATGAAATGGGAGTCATCCTGTATGGAACAGCTACTGGGATATATGCTAGCGACCTAGCGAACTTGGGCCGACCTCCAGTTCAAGTACTGAATTATCCGAACATTGAGCAAATCGATAGCTTGGATAAAGGGAGTATCATCGTATTTCGTTCTGGTACGTCCCTTCTTGTCGCTCGCCTTGGGTTCTTATCTCAGTAATTTCATTAGGAACGAATGTTGTATACGGTATCCCATTCGTTTATCTAAGCGCAAAACCTGCTGGTGCTGCTGCAGGCCCCGAATCTTGTCTGCGGATATACATGAGAGTGACCACTTTCAGTGTTGGAATGGTCAACGGCAGCGAGATACTGTGTCTTTTAAGGGGGAAGGAGCTGCATATGTTCAGAAGGCCGGCATCATATTCCCTTCGCTTTTTGAAGGTATTCATCACCTCAACCTTCGATCAAATATTACAAGTTACTCACAGGTTGAATGTAGGCGGTTGAACCTCTCAACAAACCCTCCTGTATACAGATCGTGAAGGGCAAGGTTATGTCAATGTCGGATTGTGACTTCGAATTGTTCGATCCACAGAGTTTGGGTTGGTCAGAAGGAACGTCATGTTCTGACAGACGGCGTATAGGGGGTTTGGGGTTTGTTGAAGGGGCACAGATGATAGCTATACAACCTATTGAGGAAGGGTTTCTCATTTGCTATGATAGTACGTTTCTTTGGCCATTTGTTTTTAATTTTGACCGATTACCTGGAACAGAATTCGCTGTTTGTGTGCGAGAGACTGGGGAACGGCTAGGTGATATTCTTTTGAGATGGTTGTACCCCCCGGATCGCGTCGGTATGTGTCATTTACTGCTATATAGGGTGTTAAATGCTCAACGAACCTACTAGTATTTCAAGGCCATTATATACTGGCATTCTCCCATGACCACCTGGAAATTCGACACGTCAGAACAGGAGAGTTGCTTCGGCTGATAGAAAAGCACTTCAGGTTGTTGAGCACAACCACTTCAAAAACAATCGTGGTTCAAGATGATGGGAGTATCTATCAGTTCAACTGAAGCAAACTTTTGGTCTTCTGTCTTGTTCATAACCCTGTCATGTAGGGTACAATATAACACAAAAGGACGCAGAGTAGTTAGGCACCTCAACGTATCTATGAACTATTCTAAGATTCCGAGTCCTTTCTCAGAGAGTTACCAGTCTCTGCCAAGCTGCCCATCCCGAGCTTGCTTAGTACCCACTATCAACCACAAGCGGGTAGTCGAACGAACAGGCCTCAAATTATCCGGAATCTAAGTTCCATGATAGTCCTTGCTGAGAAGTCCTAGAATTTTCTGGCAAGCTTCTTGTTCTGGCCGTGCTTGTTAGGTTGGAGGACGTTCCGCAAGCGGAACAAAGTATTGACCGCTGTCGACGTTTGTGAGGAAGAACCTTTGAATAGAATAGACTGTGGCACTTACCGTATATCTTTATTTTCGATTACCCCCGCCATCGTAGAATATAGAGGTGTGATAGCACCGTTGTACGAGCTAAGAAGTAAAACATTAATATTAAGAATCGGGCCTAGAGGTTTTGCCCAAGGATAACTCTGCCTGGCACCGCGAGCTGATTCCGTTTTACAGAACAGCGGAAAAGGTTTATCTCTAGAGTTCTTCGGGTTGGCTTCCTTCTGAAAACGTCAGGAAATCCGTAAGAAGGTGCCCCTCAAAGAAAGACGGCAGCCTCGATGTATGTGTTGTAGCGTGGTATATTAAATATGTATCTGCTAGGATATTATAGTAAGTTAATGACTGCACATACAGTATAGAAGATGGCCACTACAGGAGCGGGCACCGAGATCGTTCATTTAAGAGAGTCCACCACATTTCTCGGTGATCATCTTCTCAGAGAATTCCCAGAGCTGTCTGCCGAGCTGCTCATCCTGAGCTTGCTTCGAGGGTTGGGCCTGTGTGGCGAGCGGGACAAAGTATTTTCCGCTATTGTGCGATAACGATTAGTGAATGAGTCCTGTTACATACGGTGGCAGGACCGCTTACCGCATATCGTCCTTTTCGATCTCCTCCGCTGTCGCAGCATAAAGTGCTGTGAGAGCACCTTTATACGGAGTAAACATGAAGGCACCAAACACGGGAGTCAGAATTCGGAGCAAAGGCTTCGCCCACGGATGACTCTCTGCAGTACCGCGAGTTATTTCCGTTTTGACAGTACCTGGATGTATTGAGTTACACCAGATACGGTATTCAGCAAGACGACGAGAAAGTTCGTTTGAGAAGAGGATGTTGGCAAGCTTGGATTGGCCGTAGCGTTTGAAGCTTGAACCGAAGTCACGGTTGACGGATTCGATAGAGTCAAAATTGATGTCGGGTGAGGAGAAGATTTCATGTCCGTAGGATGAGACCTGGACGATTCGGACAGAGTTCGAAGGGTCCTGGTAGGGTGTTGGTGAGGAAATTACTGATGAAGTTGGGGATCCGCACCTTTGCTGTCTCGATGATCATAGGAAGCAGTGGGAGCGTGAAGGCGAAGTGTCCCAAGTGGTTTGTTTGGAATTGTACCTCGAATCCATCTTGTGTTAACTCAAACGGAGTAGCCATAATCCCAGCATTATTAACTAGGTAGGAGATTTAGTTACCCAGAACATGCACCCAGATCACAAGAACGCTCACCGAGGATATCTAATCGCTCCTCCTTTTGAAGGAATTCCTGCGCAGCCGCCTGGCAGGCTTTGAGGTCACGGAGGTTGAGTTCGAGAAATGCAATGCTGCCACCCTTCTCCGCGATCTCAGGGTGTTCTGCTATTATCTCCTCTATGGCGGCATTTGCTCGTGACTCGGTACGGGAGGCCATATAGACCTTTGCACCACGTCTTGCCAGTTGACGCACAATCTCTTTTCCGATGCCAGTGTTGCCTCCAGTGACGATGGCGACCTGTGAAGGACAATCAGCATAAGGACTGGAAATGGTTGGCTAGAAGTGAAATGTGCACGTACCTTTCCGGGGAGGGCAGGCATGTTCTTGTCGATATCCCAGGTCATGGTTGTGGATATGTCGATGCTGCTGTGTAGGTTTGGGAAGAGGGTTCTTGAGTAGCATGGTCGTTTCTCTGCCCCACCTTTATCATGCCAGTCGAGAAGGCGTATCCGGGTGGGGTGGCGGATTCGTCATCCCGGCTGGTTGTTCTTGACCACAGTACTGTTTCGATGTAAGTAAGTTGAAAGGAGCTCGAGCTTAGTGTGATGATGGTGCCGGGCATGCCAGATGAACGCGAAGCTGGACTCGGCAAGAGTCAGCCAGCGGATTGTCAGCGCATGTCAGCTTGCTGCGTCAGCGATGACCAAGCGACTCCGTCCGAGTCGGCAGCGTTGTGCTTTGCTCTTGTACCGCGTTCGGGGAGAGGTACCAGCACGATGGTTACAATTCTTAAGGAGATTATCTCTCCCAAAGGCTAGGAGGGGGCTTAATCTGGCACTCGCTGAAATAGTGGAACGGCCATTAAGAGGGCTGAATGGCCTGGACAACTTGAAGAACTGCTACCAGAACGTCGTTAGGATTGCGTAGAGTACATCATACACACACAAAGTATACCAGTTTGGATGCGAGTACAGCAGAAAAATGGATCGCGGACAGGCCTCGACACATCTGAAATCTAAGAGAGGCCACCGCACTTCTCCGTGATCACTCTCTCGGAGAATTCCCAGAGTTCTTTGGCCAGCTGCTCGTTCTGAGCTTGCTTGCTGGGTTGGGTATGCTTCGCCAACGGAACAAAATATTGACCACTGTTGGGTTGCCGTAGTAAGCAAACGAGACTTGCATAATGCAAGACGACGTACCGTAAATCTTCCTTTTCGATCTCTTCCGCCGTTGCAGCATACAGCGCGGTAAGAGCGCCCTTGTATGGAGTGAACAGGAAATAACTGATAAGCGGGATGAAAGGTTTCGTCCATGGATAACTCTGAACGGTTCCCCGAGTTAATTCTGATTGAACGGCACCAGGGTGAATTGCACTACACCAGATGCGGTGTTCAGCAAGACGACGAGAAAGTTCGGTTGAGAAGAGGATGTTGGCAAGTTTAGATTGGCCGTAGCGTTTTAAGGGTGAACCGAGGTCACGGTTGACGGATTCGATAGAGTCAAATTTGATATCGTTTGAGGAGAAGATGTCATGCCCGTAGGATGAGACCTGGACGATTCGAACGGAGTTTGAAGGGTCCTGGTAGGTTCAAAGTTATCAATGAGGAAGTTAGTGCTGAGAAGCTGGGCATCCATACCTTTGCCGTCTCAATGATAGTAGGAAGGAGTGGAAGCGTGAAGGCGAAGTGTCCCAAATGGTTTGTTTGAAATTGTACTTCGAATCCATCTTGTGTTAACTCAAACGGGGTAGCCATAATCCCAGCATTATTAACTAGGTAGGAGGTTTAGTCATTCAGAACATGCACCTAGATCGCAGGAGCGCTCACCGAGGATATCTAATCGCTCCTCCTTTCGAAGGAATTCCTGCGCAGCCGCCTGGCAGGCTTTGAGATCACAGAGGTTGAGTTCGAGAAAAACAATGCTGCCACCCTTCTCCGCGATCTCAGGGTGTTTTGCTGTTATCTCCTCGATGGCGGCATTTGCTCGTGACTCGGTACGGGAGGCCATATAGACCTTTGCGCCGCGTCTTGCCAGTTGACGCACAGTTTCTTTTCCGATGCCGGTGTTGCCTCCAGTGACGATGGCAACCTGGAAGAAGGCACTAGTTCAACAAAATGGAAGACATTAGTTCGAAATGAAATGTGTTCGTACCTTTCCGGGGAGGACAGGCATGTTCTTATCGATGTCCCAGGTCATGGTTGTGAATATGTCGATGATGTTGTGCAGGTTGGTGAAGAACCTCCTTGAGTGATATGGTCGTGTCTTTGCCCCACATTCATAGTGGCAATCGAGAAGGGCATTCCACGGTCGTGGAATGGCCGATGGGATTCGTCATGCCGGCATGACCTTGCTTGGTCGTAAGCGGTCCTTTCCTGGGCAAAGCCTGGCCCTCATCAAAATATGCCCAACGTCCCATAGAGGCGTACAGAGTTGGCCGTCGACGTGTGGCTTGACCGATCCGAGCTAAGTACAGAAGTGGCCCGTGCGCAGAAAGCTTGGAAAAAAGATCCGGAAAAAATCTTCATTACCAAAACCAGCCAAGATTCGGCCGAAAATCGGACATTTGGCGTACAGAAATCGGCCAAATTTGCCTCTCGTCCAGAAACGGCCTTTTGGCCATCATTCTTACACACTTCTGAGGTTCCTCGATGCATATGGTCGACGCGCGCGCAGGCTTGTAAGCTTGACGTCAGGACTCGACGCGTCTGCTTTCAGGGACGAGTAGCAATGACGCCCTCGACGCTCTTTCCAACGACGAGAACCACCTCGCTTAACACTGCTGTCGACGGCTCTCGACGCTCAGCCCCCTCCATACATCGTCGCGACTGAAGGTACGATTTCTATCGATAAACTCGATCGCCTCCTCAGGACCAGGTTTTACAACATTGACAAGCTTATCCACTGAATTATTCCTTCAGATTCTTCACGACCAGGACCATGCTACACTCTTTTGTATTCAGTACACACGCAAGCGGTTGCATCACCTGGCGCTTCCGGTTCTCTTCAAGAAGTACTGCAAAGACGCCCACAAAGGGCTTGCGGCGCTTGCCACCCCCCGTCCTCCCCGCTCTCTGTTGTGCTCTCTTCGTAAAGAACATTCCCCCAGTTAATGTTATTCTCGAGAGAAATCCAGCTCGTCTATACCAGGATTTAAATATCACAAAGGTGATTATCTCTCTCCAAGGTCCGAAGACGTTGCAAGTTCTGGGGCTTAATCTGGCGGTCGTTGGAATAGCGGAACGGACCATTAAGAGGACAAAAATGACTTTTGACCTCAAACGATCAACGACCGCATTGCAAGCGCTGATTGACGTAGCACTCCAATGCGGTTCTGGGACGTTGACATCCAGGCAGGATATAACATTTCACTGCCGGAGTCGTCGGACCGTTTCATCTGGGCAATGTAGCCTCTGCCGGCGCCGCCGCAGTGCAAGGAAATTCTCTCGGTTCCATCTAGGTTTCTACCCAACTCCGGGAATATTTGGCAAAGCTGCGGTTGAGGCTGATGAGGGATGCAGCCAAGGATTCGGCCAAAACAAAGCCGGAAGACTTGATGCTGTGTTTATCTTCAAAGACTGGTGACGTCCAGTATGACGGTAAGTAGTTCGGATCTTTGTTGTGTTGGCAGTATACTGAGAATTTTTTGCTCCTCTAGATGCGATGCATGCCAACGCTATTATCTCTCACTTCAATGCCGTCTCCCATGCCGGTAACACGAGTTTTCAAGCTCTTCGTGTCCAGACGCAACTTCTTTTCGAGCCAGCGTGGCTGGAGTGGACCTTGAGCGTCATCAACACCACATCACTCCCGGAACTCAGCATTGACGCAACGACTTTCTCGCCCGATAACTGGTCTGGAATTTTTCCAGAAATTCACGTACAGCACCTAGAAACCTTTTCGTCCACTGGTGGGAAGCTCCATTTGGTCTACGTTGCGCTATTTTTACAGTGCCATGCCTCGACGCTACGGAAGCTCAAACTCGACATACCTATTCCTCCTCTCGCTGATCCCGTCGCTTCCGCAGGTGTCTGGCCTCCGTCATTAACGCTGGACTTTGATTTCCCACTTATGCAGGAACTCTGTTTGACACCTCGGTGTACACCTTGGTTCTTGAATCGAGTCCTATCGTCGGGATACCGAATGGAGAATGGACCGCCTCCTCTCCCACTCCTCTCACTTGACAACAATCTCGAAGTGTCAGCCAAACTTGCTAAACGTGCTACCATACGTCCGGTTGGTGATACGAAATCACTTCCAGGGGGCGCATTCCAATACACTTGGTTCACAGACTGATGTTGAACTGTTGGAAACACCGAGTCGCATGGCAACTTTGACCCACATCCAAACCCTACTCCTTCACGTGCCTTGGGGTAAAGACCTTCCCCATGACCTCGTTCAATTGCTTCTGCAGTTCCTTGGATTGTTTTCGGGGCTGAAGATGTTCAACCTCAGCTATGCCCAAATTGAAAAGACAAAATCGTTCGATACGGAGTTTTGGGAAGATATGCGGAGACGTTGCCCGACGCTAGAGAAGTGCTATTCAATTGGAACTCGAACATGACAATGGAGGACCTGCTGATGCAGCCGGTGGCCAGAGGAATCACCGAGAGCGGCTTTCTAGAATTCGCTTATGGCGTCAAACCTTTTCCGCAGTCCCGTCCTCAGTTCGAGTTCTTAAGCGTTGGTTCTCCCGCCATTCAGCCGTGGTCTCGTTGTCTCCTTCATGGCAAAAGACACTTGAACGTGGTCCTGTTCTTACACTCGTGTGACAAACGCACCTTCAGTTTTCTCTGCATAGCCCAGAAGACTCCCCCGGGACCTTGTGAGTTATACTTGCTATTGTGACAATTATACACACCCTATAGCGACCGCCACGGCTGCTGCCGGATACACGAAATAGTATTTTCACACAAAACGTTTATTCTTGTGAGCTCCGCGTCACTTGGAGTGCTTCTAACCAGGACGTGGTATAGCCCTGCGGCACACGCGCGGCAGATTGCACAGCCCTCAGTAATAGCCACAGCCAGAACCAAAAAATGGAGCTCACTCCCAGACCCAATTGAGATGAATACTGAATATCAGTATATTTTAGCCCACCTACTTCAAGTAGGATTCGGACTGACTATCGTTTTAATACCCCTTCCCTTCTATCACTGCCAAGCTCCCATCACCCCCTCGTATCATCCATGACGCATTCTATTGGGAGGAAAGTGAAGGACCTCCTCCGTGTTGTTAAACCATCCTCCATCTCCCATTCCAGTAAAAATCTCGACTATGACCCACTATACGCTCCTTCCTCGCCGGTTTCCGATTCCGATTGCACAAGTTCGGAGTCGGGACATTCGTTTGTCCTCTGTGGCAGAAGCGAATCGAGTTGTGAAAACATCCGAGCACTCCCCGTCTCTTTGACAAATCAAATCCCATACGAAATCTACAGCCTCTTCATGCACTTTTTGAAGGACGATTTGACCAGCTTGCGAGTGTGTAGTTTGGTGTGTCACACGTGGAAGGAAATTAGCCAACCCCTGCTGTTCCGTTTGATTCTCCGATCGCGGCATTTTGGCGAGGCGTCGAGATTCAAAGTTATGGGCCGTGTTCATTGCATTTTGAGCGATGGTGAGCCCTTTTCATATATCTTTCCCGAGAATAGTGGCTCATTGCTACTTGCAGAGAGAACCAACACTGTACTTCGTGGCACAAGCACTGGAATCTACTGGTGCGACGGAGGTCGCCCAGAGAAAGCCCCGATCAAAGTGTTGAACTTTGCCGATGTCCGGCAAATGGACGTCTTGAACATCTCTGGCGAGTTGTTCGTGATCTTCCGAGCTGGTGAGTTATCAAGAGGGATTATCTTACAAAACCGAATTAAAACCATTCTTGTAGGTGGTTATCTGTATCGGTCGCCTATGGAGGCCCTGAACCCTTCAAACCTGTATACCTCCAGTCCCCCGCGCGTGGACCGGATTTGGGCTCAGGATATGGACTTCTATGCAATGGGGAAAATATCCAATACCGACGTGATCGTCATTGCCAAAGAAGAACGTACGGTCATCACCTGGTCACCGAACAGGAACCAATTTGTGGAGTTCAAGGTAAGAACCTGTTAATCACCGTCGTTTGGATCTATGAATCTCATGCCTATATTTTTGCTAGCCAACCAATAACTATCACGTCTTCCCGCCTGTCAGACCAACTTCTGCCTTTTACTCCACAAGGAAGTACATTGTCTCCTCGAATCCATCTACCGGATATAGCACAGTCCATCTACGTGACGTAGAGTTGACGTGGTTTTCACAACCTGATCAACTGTTTGAAGCAATCCCGACAACGGCTGTGGCATTGGCTCCCGTTAAGAACGGCTTCCTTTTGTGCTATGATAGTACGTTTCCGCTTCTGTGCCCTTTGGGACTTCAACTGACATTTTCTTCCTAGGGTTCGCCGTCTATCTCGACAAAGAGAAACGGTTAAGCGGACCTTTCATACATTGGCGTTACCCTGCTCTACGTATCAGTAAGTTTATGGTCAATTCTTCTGGTTGAACGCCCGTCCTAACCCACAAAAAGCCTTCCAGGGAAACCACGCCTTCGTCTTTTCCAAGCACCACTTGGAGGTTCGCCATCTCCGGACCGGCCAACTAGTACAACTAGTTTCTGGACCTTCTACATTTCAACTTCTATGCGGAAAAGTTCCGTGTTCACATCAAATGACCCACACTCGCCCTTGCGAGAGATATTTTGCAATAACGTGTTAAATTAAATGAAATTGTACAACCAAGAAGGTGCCGCTTCTGATACCTGTGTAATCTTAGTTCACTTGTAATTGTCGATACCACGTACTGTAGGATCAGAATAGTTTATAATATAATATAATCGGGAATTATGGATCATCTAGTCGGTGTAATCGTGTCTGTTGGGATAGTCATTCAAAAGGCATGGCGTCCTACACCTCTGATCACGATCACGGCCGAATAAGTGACCGAACATACGGATGCTGTACCTGCCGCAAAAATGCTATGAAATCGGAGATTATAGATGTCGGACCGTTGAATTTGTGGGAAGGGGTCTCATGTAGAAAGTCTTGCGCACAGCGCTGACGGGATACTGTAGCACTTGTTGGGGCACCCCAACAGAATTGGTGGTAAAAAGCATCATGATCATCTGCTCCGGAAAGGGGAGGCATTTCAATACTTTATAACGGACTAGGAGATGATTCGAGAAGTTCACGGGATCGGAGCTGAAGAAGGTGGTAGTTTGACATCTGGGGAATAGCAATCGGCGCTTCACCGAGGTTGCAACGTTGCTCATTGACGATTGGGGAAAAGCGGACGTAGACTGGTCCCCGTCCTCTTCGATTTCAGGTTTGTCATTTTGAATAAAGTAATATCGGCGCCGTAAAAGGCGATGTACGTGGGGGCTGGCGTGAATAAGAAACAAAGTTGGGTGGGTAAAAGGAAAGGACAGTAGGCGACACAATGAACCGACTGAAATGTTGAACAATGGGACCAGCGGGGCGGAAGGTGAACTTGAAGGAACAAACAACGCGCCAAGGAAGATCGGCAGCATCAACATTAATCGACCATCTGTTCTCGTAAACGAGGTCTTTGACAGGATTAAGATCGACAACTCAGAACCTCTTCTTTGAGGGAAGTTGTGTGGGGTTATAAGATTTAATGTCTTACGAACCTTTGTCGGGGTACAATGGATGATGGACGACATCCCGGTGCGTATATCGCCCTTGCGGATGGTTGCAGCGATGGTGAGCTATAAGTATACTTGAATCCTTTCGGACGCATCTGATCATAGCCCACTAGTCTACAGCACTGAACGAAAGGAAATTCAAATCGGCTCTTGTCAAGCTGCGAAGCAACCGAGAATACTGTACGAGTGCGGACTCACCTGAAGGCGCTCGGGCACCATCTATTACTGGCTTCCATATGGCCTGAGAACGCTCCCGAGCCATTTTAGCCCGCAGTCTTGTTCTTGCCTCGATGCTGTTTAAGCCGCCTTTCCTCGGAGGTCGTTGAAGGGTGTATCGGCCAGAGGTGGGTATTCATTAACAGCAACAGCCGCCACGGTCCAGAATTATGACGTCTCGGTCTTCTCATGATGCTGCTATAAATGCTAGGGATTTCTCGGGTCGATCCTCGTTGCATGCAGCACACGCCCACAACAGCATGCCATCTATCGCGAGTAAGGTCAAGAGTCTTCTCACTAAGCAGTTGGTCAAGGATATCCCTTCATCTTGTGATGAATGTAACACGACCTACCCAAATCAGACCCAGAATTCCAAATCGGACGAGAACGGACGATGTAGGAGCCACGGTCTACAAGCGCTTCCCACTGAGCTCGGAGTCGACCGCATACCTTGGGAGATCTACGAACTCGTTATCCACCTTTTACGAAGCGATTTGCCTACACTTCGGTCGTGTTGTCTCGTCTGCTATGATTGGAAAGCGGTCAGCCAGCCGCTTTTGTTTCAGTCTCTCTTTCGACCCCGTCGGTTACTCACCTGCCCCGGATTCAAGTTCCATACACAGGTCAACTGCGCAGTGATTCACGGTCTGTCTTTATTCCTTGACGGAAAAGCCCGTTGGTTACGACTGATCACCGTGTGTTACAGAGCAGACAAATGTGGTGTTATATGGAACGTCCAACGGGATCTTCTGGCAATGCCTAAGTCGTGCGAATGAACCTCCCATCGAAGTGGTAAATCTCGAAGATGTCCAACAAATCGACATTATAAGCATCACCGGGAAGGTATGGGTGATATTTCGTACTGGTAAGCCCTGTTTGGTCTAGAAAGGCTTGTTTGCAGATTCTAGTGCTCTGTAGGTAGAGTTCTGTTCCGGTCGCTTCTGGAGGACCTGACACCATCTCGCGCTTCGAACAATCAGTCGCTAAAAGGAGAAGCGTGGTGGACATCGATGGATTATTATGCCATTGGTACGGCGTCTGGTGTGGATGTTATTGCGTTGGTGAAGGACAAAGAGGTCACATTGATTCAGTATTCTGCTCCTATTGATGAATATCTGTGGTTCATGGTAAGTGCTCACTCCGGTGATTCGCAAAACTCTGACCAATGGTGGTAGTCTTACCGCGTTGACGAGCGCCCCTCTGCGGTCCATTTTAATTACGGCAAGATCATCACTATCTTACCTTTGAAGGGGTTCCACCTCACCGATATTCGAGAACTGACGACATCAATGCTGCCAAGAGTCGAATTTACAATTGAGGAACAGAAGGCTGGGCTGGGGTCTGCAAAAGCACTATCAGTGGTAGCCACTCCAGCCACTAACGGAGAGTTCTCGCTTCTTTGCTACGACAGTGCGTGACCTCACCGAAGGCTTGTTGGATCCTCTGACCCTCTTCCACCAGAATACGGTGTATATATGGATGGAGAACGAACCCTTTATGAGCCATTTACTCTATGGGATCATCCTGCTCAACGGATTGGTCAGTGATACCTATCTCCTAGGTAGACATACTCACGTACCGCAACAGCATTCCAGGATTATTTCGCTCTTGTCTTATCTAAAAATCACCTTGAAGTTCATCAGCTCATCAAACGAAAACGACTACAGTTAGTCCCAGGAAAGTTCCGAATACTCAGCGGAGAAGGTGCGCAGAGAGTGGTTGCCATGCGAAGTGACGGGGAGATATTCGAGTTCGTCGGGGATCCCACGGCATAAAGCTCTCATAGAGGACCTATGGTGATTGTTAGACTGACTCGTTTATAGACGACTTGCGTTGCGTGTTATACTTATCCTTATTCTTATCAGATTAGACTCCCACTGCACGACAATGAGTGAGATGGTTGGTCACTGAGCGAATTATGCGCTCAAAAAGAAACGAATCAATCGTGAAAGATTGTTTCTGTGTTCGGGGTAAAGATAGTAGGCCATGGGCGCAGCATCTATTCTCGTGCTAATCTGGCGCTAAGGACCTAGGCAAGACGTCAAATGGGAGCAACACCCGGCAGATCTAGGGAAAGGGACTTACAAGTCTTTGTTCGCATCTCTGACCATGCTATATGCCACCATGACATCATACCGCCCTGATTTTATTCCTGGAAAGATTGGTCCATTAAAAGCCCAACAAGTTTCTGTTTGTCGGGTCCAATAGGGTTAACGAGCCATCCTGGTGGTGAGGGCACCACTGTTGCGGTCCACACTCAAATTTACCCAGAACGGTGGAACCATACCTATGAATAAGGAAAATCTCCCCCAGAAACCTCGAGGTCGTTTGGCCAGGGAAAGATCCTATAAACAATGAGGTGGGTCAGTGTTCATGGCAGAAACGACAAGGGTGTTGCCGTGCGCCATAACTATGGCATGGGTGTGCGAAAGGTTGTTCCATTGTTGTTCAACGAGGAAACAGATGGAAGGTATGCGTTATATGGCCATCTTCCTGGAACCATTCTTATTCCCATCGGTGCACATCTTTTCTTGATGAGTTGGGCTCAGTCGGTCCAGATTCGACCTTTCGAAAAAGGAGTCAGCATCATCTGTATAGGTCCGACGTTTCGTGTTTTCCAGCGCACGGGGGCGTTGTATTTTGCTCCATATAAGCGACTGCCCAGGGACCTCTGGCCAGTCAGCCATCCAAATATAACCAGTCAGAAAAGTGCAGGAATAAGTGCAGTAGATCGTTGATGGATTCACCTCAAGCCGCTGCCACTCCAGTGTCATGCAAACCCCGACGTTCTTCTGAAAGGAAGTGATACTATGGGCGGATCAATGTTACCGAGCAATTGGGACGAGGGCCTACCGTTAGGTACGATGCCGGATAGCGTGCGCCTGGAGTGTTAGTTTGGTGTGGCAGCGAACCAAGTGACCTATCAGCTTGCTCCGATATACGACGGGTCACGTCAAATCGCAGCGAAATGGAACAAGAGCGCGATATGCATCTCTTCGGGTCACTGAAATAACTGACGCCACCCAACCCCGGACATGAGAGCAAGTAGGTGGGGTGGAAGCCTGACTTGCCGTCGTGAATAGGGTCACAAGGCAACTACTTCCTTGCATAGTGAAGCATGAGTCATCTAAGGATCGTCATTCACTACTTGTGCGAATAACAACGATCTAATACGATGGTCGGAATGCTGGAAAGTTGTTGGGTTGTATGCCACTCGTCTCACCATCAAATTTGAGGAGAACACAAAGCTATTCAAGACGTACCTCGTGCGAGGAAGGCACCACCCAGGGTAATGGTCGGTACCGGCGGCTTTAGCTGCAGCCAGGATGTTCGCCGTCCGTTCCAGGATATAACCATGTGGGGAGGGATGTCGCAACCTTGCGCCCCGTCATAGATATATTGAACCCATGGCTGAGGACTCATCACATATGATCAGCGTGTGCCTGTCCCCGTCCGAACCCACAGTCAAAAATATGCACCAACGTCCCGCCTTCGTGTAAGCCTCGATATCTCCTCAGGTTATTTATACTCAATGGTGCTGCCTTGAGTGGAAGAACCCACGAGGACGCCTCCGACAACCGGAACAAAGGTAATGGGTCACCCCCCGCCACGGCCCCGAACATTTGGTACGTCCGAGATCCGCCACGCCTTAAGCATACCCACAAAGATGATATCGAAGGAACATCGAAAAACCGAATGGTGCAAAGCCCCAGTATCTCTGCTTGCTACGGTTGGGATACGAGCTTCCTAGGCACCTGATACGAGAGTATTTTCGAATCCGTGGAACTAGCATTTACTCACATAATTTATAGGTCTACAATTGAATGATTCGTCGGTCCCTAAACAGCCAAGCCACCAGACAGATACTAAAGGCATACCCAGACAAGATTCCCATTGCAACTCGGTCACTGACATACATAGTTTGTACCGTCAGGTTGATCAGACCAGTTGCAGCATTAGCCTGGACAGAAATAGGATGAATGAATTCAGCAGCCCTCGTGCACACAGATAAGATAGAACCACGACATACAATGAGGAATAGAACCAAGCTATTCTTGTTTACAGCGTCCAACAACGGCGGAGAACAATTGGGATGCACATCTGCCAGTGAGACATGCTGACTGCCTTCCATTGCGATCTGATGACTTGGTGGTGGTGGAACCTTTGACTTCAGTTTCGAGTTAGGATCGTAGTGGGTTTTCAGCAAGGGAGACGGGAAGAAATAGAGGTCAACAAGCAAATAGCCCAGCAAGAACATGGTGTTGATTGCAGCGATCCAGAGGACATAAGGTAAATTGGCCTGCGGCGCAAAGTGAGCCCTGGATTATCGGATTAGATAACACAGAAGGGACTTTACCATTCGACGTGAGATGTCTGCGCTGCCGGTTGGGCTGCCGACGCCTGTAAGTTTGGTGATACCAAGAAAGGCCCACCATAGGGTAGAATACGAGAAGAGCTCTATTGCTGTCTTATCATTTTCACGGTGCACTCCGAAGGTATCTTTAATTTCCTTATCGGCGTCATTGGGTGCATCACTCAACCTTCGCTTTTTCTGCTTCTGTTTAAGTGACTGCTTTTGTCGGCGACGGAAGAATGAAGGTGAAGGTGGGAGAATGAGCGTCCCAATCGATAGGCCCAACATATGGATCGCAAGGTAGCCTACGATGCGTGAACAGGACATTCAGGGAAAAGTGGTGTACCCTTACCAAGCGTTGAAATTAGACCCTCCTTGTTCGCGCTGATGATGCTTCCTCGCGGTTCAAACAAGATATAAACCTCTAGCCCGCCGTACGAAAGGGCAAGCTGATGGACTAGACAGAGAACAGTCAGAAATGTTTAGCATACCCAAGGAAGACTCTTACCTGCTGCGATTGCGACGCCGACCAAAGAAATAGGCGCCCACTGGATGATGGGATGAAGAAGCACTTGAAGCACTGGGACTATAGCCAATGTAATGAAAAAATTCCAGTGAGCCCCGTACTCAGACACGTGTTCCTATGAGCAGTATCAGCAGCCATAGCAGGAGAAGCAGCCAAGCTTACGGGGTAATCAGTTCCTTTCACCAGAAGGACGCGAATGAGTCCCAAAACTAGGACTGGGAGATTCTTCCAGCTAACGGAGATAACTTTGCGACTCAATGAACCTGTAAGGTATGCAGGGTCTCTTAGAAGCGGTATAGCCGCTACAACCCCTTGCGAAAAAACAAACGACCCAACCCCAGTGTCCATCTGAAACAGGTTAGTTTGACGGCGAACAAAAGAGACACTGATTGACATACCAAAGAGACCCCGTAAGTTTCGCACTTCGCCAAAGCACGAGGAAAGACCTGGAAATCAACAGCCAGGATTGCAAGAATGGTTATCAACATCATGTGTGCCCTGTATGTTGTTAACGATGGTAGGATGGGCATCTGGTTTCGTGCTCGTTGCTGAGAGGCTAAATACGAGCCGGAAGCACGGCGCGAAGCAGGACTTGGTGTTGAAGGTATTGTAGAAGGCAAGGGAGATCCTGATTCTTTTTTTGGTATCATGAGGAGTAAACCAGTTGGAACGAGCATCATGACTGATAAAAGGCCTGGTGAGTTCGCGAAAGTCGTCATCGCAAGCAACATTGGAACGACGAGGATTATCCATGCCACCGAGAAGTGAATTGATCTGGTTGGAGGGATTCGTGTTCGTAAGGCCGAGTTCAAAGCTACTGAAGCCTAGTAAGCCACAAAATATGAAAAATATGCCGACATTTAATTGTATTCAACATACCAGTCCAACTGCAACGGTTAGATTGACATGTGTGATAGTGGAGCCGATTGTTCCAGAGACAAAAGCCTCTTTCGCTTGCTTGTAACCCCCAGCCATGAGGCCTTGAGGAACGAACGAGCAAAGAAATGGGATTCGAGGATTACCCGAAAATCGACAATGGTGGTTCTGCTGTCGGACTTTGCCGAGAGCAGCGCCAAATACATCCACGTAATGCTCCCACGTATCTGGCCGCCCCTAACTTTCAAGTCCTGAACCGAACACGAGGTCGTTTTTTCTGCCTCGACCGCTTGCTCTATCCTACAATGGAGGTTGGCATGTTTAACTTGGAGCGCTTCTTTTAGATCTAATATCATACCCACAGGTCACATCTCAAGCGCCAACCTCACTCAAGAGCATTTTACTGTCCTGTCCTACCGAGCTGCTGGTCGAAGTCGTGAAAAACTTGCCCTGCCTAGATATTCTTCGTGCTCGGAAGGTATGCTCTGTCTGGATAAAGGACTGCTACCCCCGTTGCTCAAACACATTTCCAGACCTGTAAGCATCTCTACGAAATCACGAAATCGCTCGAAGTATGGCGTCATGTCGTCGTACAGGAACCACGTCAAAAACTGTGGCTTGAGCGCCCAGTTGATACGTACACCTCAGAAGAGCTCGAGCTTCTAGCTTTACGCCGGGTGAGCGTTGAAATCGGCTATGATAACCTAGTCCAGGGCGTACGACCACACCAACACACGATATCCACGATCGGCCGTGCAGTCGAAAGTACGAAACTGGTCCCTGGTGGAAGGTGGTTGTTCGTCGCAACCACACGAGGGGGCATTTTTTATTACGACCTCGATGACAAGGAATGTATCCCCCACCCTTTTATACCTGATCAATCCACCCTTTGCAAGACCGCGATGGCCATTGACGTTGACATATCCTCCCCCTATCTGAAGTTCAATTTCGCCGCCGGTGTAACTGAACAAACTTTATTTCATAATGCCAAAACTCGTGTTCAAGTATGGGAAGTTACCCTCCTTCTCGATGATCATGGCAGAGGGATTGGGTTGCAAGGGGAATACCTAGCTACGATCGAAGAGGTGCACAGGGATGGATTCTTCTCGAGGTTTATGCTCAGCGGGAGGCATTATGCTTCTATCTTCTTTGGGACCGACGACTCAATGGACCTTGGGTTTGGTCCCTGGAAAATTGTTCACGACGGTGAGCGGGGTTATCAGCAACGGATTGGTGACACTGGAAATGTATGTATAATTTTTCAAACGGATGCTTTGGTGTTTGACTTTCCTCATAGCGTGCCTTGAGCCTACTCCCAAACGGCCGGCTTTTCTTTCTTACAAAGTCCCGTGGGAGCTTTTATCCTCCGATTTCAGAGGATCTCCTGGTTATCTCAAATGACGACTGGAATCCTATAGATTGCAGACCCCTCGTAGGAGTTGAAGAGCATTCCCTATCCAATCCCATTACCCACGAGGGCTCGTTTCGTTTTGTCGTGCTCGCTCGCGATATTTTGCATGGAATCATCATTGATCCACAAGAACCCGACCTGCCCAAAATCCAGGTTGTCCCGATCGCACCATTTCTCAACGTTGATCCAAACAGGCCTCTCTTACTTTCGGACAATTTTGTCCTCTCCTGGTCTAGTGATGATGGTCTGGTACTGAGGCGCATTATGTGGAAACCTGACTTTACCAGTCCTCATGTTAGGCTCCATCCAAGAGAACGAATGCACGGTCCTTCCCGTCATTTTTCCACTTATCATTTAGACTCTGCCTCGGGACGTGTAGTAATCCAGCGGGAAAAGGAGATCCTAGTCCAATCCTTTGCCTTTCTATCGTTACCTCGCGCATACAAGCACTGGAATGTAGTTGGCAAGCCACCTCGGATTTTCGGAAAGGAAACTAGATGATTCTTCGTGGGCTTACCCAGCAGCCTGCTGGATATCATACTCGGAGATTGAAGGGATCCTCCCTTCGAGCTTCAAGTTCCGTCGTTGGACGTTATAAACATCGCGGGGTAGCCACACTTAGATTTGCCTCACGTCATCATACTATATATTTTCACATTTACTAGGACAGTCCAGAGAAAACTTGAACTGCAGACAGTAATTGGTAAAAAAGAACTCTTGACTATTGTGCGTCGAATGGCATATTTATTATTTATTAAGCCAAGTTCAATAGTCTCTGCCACGACGCCGAACAGAAAGTCAACGGCGCTCCCACGAGTCGTTTTGCCCCTAACCGTCAGGGTACATCTGGAGCACCGCGCTCTCACGGTCCCGAACGTCCCTAACACGCAATACGAGAAAACTTGAAACGTTGAAGCTGAACTGCGATGATGCCACGTCTTCTTTTTCGTTTTCAATAGCCTCTCTAATGTGCTCAATCGAGGTACGTACTCCTTATCGTTTGGTTGGAAACGCCTATTGCTGCCTACTAATGCTGTTTAGGTCGTGTCTCGACCTCCGAGTCAGGCTGCAGTTTTATCCGCGCAGTCCGAAGGGTTACTTTCATTCCCTTCCGAACTTCTAATTGAAATCGTGAAGTACTTGTCAATGGTTGTGGCTTGAACGTCCAATGGAGACGTATACCCTACAAGAACTCGAATACCTGGTTTTGCGCCGGCTGAGCGTTGAGACTGGCTACGACAACTTAGTCAAGGGCGCTCAACCGCACCGACGCGCGATCCGCGTATCCAATTACGAGATCACATGCATGGAACTAATCCCAGGTGGAAGGTGGTTGCGCGTTGCAACTAGGCGTGGTGGTATCTTGTATTACGACCTTGAAGCAGAGGACAATGACCCCCACGTTCTCGTACCGGAATCCACCTGGTGCAGGAAGCAGATGGCCATCGATGTTGACGTCTCCTCCCCCTATCTCAAGTTTCGCCTTGCATGTATGTAGGAGTGGACCACTCCCCAACAGCGTTGAATCTTACTTGGTTGTGTGGGAAGTCACTCTTCTTCTCGGTGATAGTGGGAGAGGGATTGGCTTGACGGGAGAACTCCGCGCGAGGTCCACTGATAGGCCCCATGTGTTCCGTTCCAATCTCGTTCTGTGCGGGAGGTACACTGCTCATTTCGTGGCCGAGCCTACCAACGGATGGAGTTTTCGATGCCAACCTTGGGATGGGGACGGCCAGAGCTATAACCAACAAATCGGGATGTTAAACGATGTAAGTACGTCTTCCCAACGAACCCTTCTTGAGATTAACCCAGATCTTCTTCTTTAGTGCCGGTTGGGTTTGCTCCCAAATGGCCAGATCCTCTGTCTCCAAAGCACCCGCGCCGATCTTTATCCCCCTGTTTCCACAGCGTCAGGGGAACCATTAAATCTGTCTTATGATGAGTGGAAGCCTCTGAAACGCTTGTTCATATCATGGATCGACGAACCTTCTCTATCCAACGTCATTGTCCAAGATGATTCATGCCGCTTTGTCTTTTACACGCGCGATTTCTTGCACGGAATTATCATCCGAACCTCCCCCGGCCTTGGCCCCGATATCCAGATTGTTCCGATCGCAAACTTACTGTGTGAATGCCAATATAAGCCCCTTGTGCTTTCAGGCGACTTTGTTCTTGCATGGTCCGGACCCAGTGGCCTGGTGTTGCGGCGTGTCGCATGGAAACCAGATTTTGCTAGCCCACATGTTCGTCTCGACCGACGAGAGCCGCTAGACACTTCTGACTCATATTCCTACCACCTCGACTCTACATCTGGACGGATCGTCATCAAGCAACCTCAAGAAATTGTGGTCCAGTCCTTCGCCTGCCTATGACGTCGCAACTGTAAACCCTTGCCTGGTTCGGATTTGGGGACCATTGGTCCCAGTCAAATATTTGAATTTCGGAAATTGGATATGGAGCACCAAACATTTTTTGATGGGCAATCCTCGCAGAGGTGATCTTCTCAATTCCCCTGCTGAGATGAAGTAAATTGGGTTACTGTAGATACGGTTTGATGCATCTTTACGTTAACTTGGATGGTAAATATCTTAATTGATGCCTTCATACACATCGATAGGACTGGTGCTTTTGGGGACCCATCGTGGTTATGTTAGAGTAGAGGAATGAGTGAAGATGATGATGATACTAGTTACAAGACTGATTAATAAATAAAAACTCCCCCTTCAAATTCCCGCCATCTTATGAGGCCCACGGCACCAATCCAGTCATATTAGTCCACCCATGTCCATCTCCACAGAACTGTTCCATGTTGCACCTACAGGTGCATCCTCATACTGTTCTCCATCCCCATGATCATAGCTGAGGAGAAAAATCCGGTTGTTGCACATCAAAAACCAGCCAAAATCCTGATCCAACTTGTATAGCTTCTGTCTTTTCCCGCGACCGAGGTCCACCTGTTGGAAATTCCACGTTTGTTCCTGTCCGTGACTGTATACCCATATTTCAGGTATGAGGTATTCCTCCGAGCCAATCTTGTTGGAGACCCAACCCACAAGGACAATGGCATCACGTCCAGATGGAGACTGGATTCTTTCGGCAGAAAACCAGGCAACATGTAATGGTAAATGGCCCGGGTCGACTTGGAATGGCGCAAAGGACCAGTCCTCTGTTGAAAATACAAACAAATTTTCTTGACTAATATCACAGCCCTAAAGTGGAAGCTTCAGCCTGAAAGACATGTAGATTGAAAGGAGTATACCGATCCAAAGTCCTCCTGCCCAGGAAACAACACAAGCTTCTTACCCTGGTCGATGGGTACAATACATATATTGAAGCCAAGGGGCTTTGGCAATGGACGATCACACGCACGGTCAATCCACGCCCAACTTTGGTAGGCTTCAGAATACTCAGCAATGGAGTACGTCGGGAGAATCACATCAATCTCTGACACCGCACGAGAATTCCTTCGACCACCAAAGATGTGCAGGCGGTTTCCAGCCATATACATCGACGCATCGACTCGAGGGGAGACAGGAGCTCCTTCGATATGCACAAAGGCCCATTCTCTTTGGAGGACGTCGACGGCTATCAAGTCTGATGTAGCGCATGACCTCTCTTTTGAATGCCCTCCAAACAGAAGAATTATTTTTCTCCCGTTCACCACGGCGAAGGTCATCGCCGGGTGGCTTATCGCAGGGAATTCACGGCCAGGAACGAGTGAAAAGCCGGATGCTAGGTCGTTCGATCTGTACTGTAATGTTGCACCCTGCGGACGTGGCAGAAAATGAGGGTCAGCCACTGATTTGCTACATGAGAGTGAAGAATTGAGCGCACAAAGTTCGACCAATTGAACGCTTTATCTGCAATGTTCAATCTGAAAAAAGCATTCGTTGGAGCCTTAAAATCGAGCTCTCCCTGCTGAAACCCTCCGTAGACATAAATAGTCTGGTTCTCGTCGTCGGCGACCCAGTTCGTCCAATCATTGAATGGCGGGAGATCACCCAGCAATTCACGCTGGTGGTGTCCGGTTACACGGGGCTGACTCATTTTCTTACCAAAGGTGCGCGATGGTTACAGTTTGCCGGGTTGAGACGCAGCGTTCTGTCGAAACTTTGAAAGATGAGTGAAAGGAGATGTCAGGGAGAGACCAACTTGGTTTCCGACCCTGAGTCCATCCCAAAAGATTTGGACAAGGTTTGGAGTCACCGCAGTGTCCCGAGCAGTGAGTGCAGCTGGAGAGAACGGCAGAGGATTACAGTATCCTGGTTGGCTTGCAATTTGCTTTTCGAAAGTAGAGTGTAACATACGCTGGCAACCACCGCGCATATATTGTGTGCGATACATGACCGGTATATGACCTATGGTCCCATCAAAATTGCCTTTTCTGTCGATGTCCGTCGGTAATTGCGCTCAGACCCACAGTTGACCGTCGTTTCTTGATCACCTCCTCGTCCCACCGCGCATCCTTATCACAACACCAACACATGCCCCCAACCCGAAGAACCAAGAGCAAAAAAATAAAGCGAGAGTACAGCCAAGGTTCTTCCTCAGGAGGGACTTCGGGGACGAGTACCTCCCCAACCCTATTGAATGGGACCCTCCACCCATGGTCTTTTTTTATAAGAGACCTGAAAGGTGATGCAGAGACAAACGACCGACCGTTTTTTAACGATTGGTCGAATTGGGTTGTGGATGATGATTCGCAAACGCTCTATCTTTATGGAGGGTGTCGACCGCGAGATGAGACGTTCCAGGCAACGAATGATTTTTATTCGCTGAAAGTGTCCGGGGAGGGGAGGTCGACGTGGAGGAACATGGTAAATTCGTCTCTTTTTTGTGTTCTACATTCAGGACGCGTTCTGTATCCGTGGACTTGTACCACTTCTCGTTCACTTCTCCTTTTTCTTACCACTTTAAAAAAAAATCCGCGTACTGATCTACCTGCTTAATGAACAGGACACGACGCTACGGTATCGAAACTTTGACCCACTCATGCCAAGCAGCAGCGCAGGGGACGTGGCTCTTCGTCCTTTTCCTGCCCTTCGTCACCCAGCTATGACGTTCTGCACCATTCGCAATCGGAAGTGCATCCTGTTCTTTGGTGGCTACTCCGCCGAGTGTATGCGGGTCGTCTCCGATCTGATCATCGTTGACATAGCATCGTCGATCTGGTGGTTTGCCACCATCGCTGAGGGTTCAGTCGCGCATCGTATGGACTCTGTGATTTCCTTTATGGACTCCAAGCTTTTTGTTTTCGGGGGTCGACAAGCTTTTGACGACGAGTCTATACTCAATTCGTATTCCATCGCGGAATATTCAGACAAGGGATGGAGATGGGGAAGGGTGGATGAAGAGCGCGAGTGCCCTCAGCTTGGATATGGATCCGTTGCTGTAACCTTCCCCGAGAGGAATGAGATTATGTTGATTTCTGGGAGGAAGAAATTTGCTTCGGTATGTGGTTGATATTTCGTTATGGGTGTTTTGCAAGTAACTGACTCCCAATTCTTTTTGGTTGCAGCCCTTCCATATCAACAAAAAGAATATGTTCGTTTTTGATGTTGGTACTTATACATTTCGGCCAAACAGCTTAAAGGGTCCTGTACCAGGCCAACTATGGTGGTACGCTGCGTACCAACTTCGCGCTCCTGGCACTCTGCAGAGATCAGCGTCACCATCCCCCTCCTCCCGTGAAGAATCTCCTTTAACGGATCTCTCCTCACCTCCCCCTTCACCTCCCCCTTCAAATCCAAACCTCCCTCTCCTCGTTGGTGGTTGGACCTCTCGTAACCCAAACGAGACTATCCCCGAACTCTGGGAGTGCAACCTCGAAAAACCATCTGAAGGGATGCGATGTTTACACGTTCGGGAAAAACTAGCCGAGCTGAAGTTGGATGTTCAAGTGTTTATTGCCTGTGGACGGAGGGTGTTTATCTTGGGGTATAAGCATCCCAAAGACCACAAGCTTGGACCAAAATACGATTATCCACCTGCAGATGCAAAGTGGAACGTTTCGGTCGAGATCGTCTTTGCGTAAATGCAAGGCCTGGGGGTGATCGTGTCGTGTTGTTAATTTAAAGTATACCTTTGTCCGTTTTTTGGTTCCCGGTTTCTATTTTTTTGGTTTCGTATTGCTCTGACGTTAACAGCTGATGTGTATTCTATGTTTATTGTATATCATATCGTCGCATCGTGTATATAAGTAGCCCAAGGACAGTACACTACAATTCTTCCTAGTCAAAGCTTATTCGATGTTGTATACAGACAATTCGAACATTTACCGCCCATGTGGTCCTTTGAATTGCCTTTGGTGCCTTCGTAGACCGACTCCTGGTACTGTCCGAATTGGGAAATTCTGAGGTCCTCTTCACCGAACAACACGGTGAGGCTACTTCCAACAGTCTACCACAGCTGATCACTCTAACAAAACTCTTGAAATATTCCTCCAGGTTGGCATAATGCCAGGTCAAGAACCCAGTCGGAGCCCTGGCTCCCGCCCATCTACATCTACAGCAGGCGCACGAAAGCGAATTGAATCCGATGATGAATCGGATGGTGATGGTGCTTCCCGAGCACGAGCTCGAAAGAAATCCAAGAATGATTTGAGCGCTCGAGCTCGATCTAGGAGCTCTCTGAATCCGAATAATACTGCTTCTACGTCGAAACCAAAACCAAGACCAAAACCAAAAACATCGGCGTCGATGTCACCTTTCGTGCCGCTCGATGATAATCAGGCGAAGAGTTCGAAGCAGAAGGAGAGGGAGAGAGAGCGGGGGGATGCACAACGGCGCGGTCGGAGGTTGACTCCTCATATCACGGTCTCTGACGATGACGAGGATGATGATGAACCTCAAATACGAAGACCGCCGAGTAAGAAGGATAGACAAAAGGAAAAGGGCAGGGGCAAGGGGAAGGGGAAGGAACCAGCCCACACTCATATGGATTCAGACCCGGAGGAGGATGTTGATGATGTCGACCACGATCACAACGAACACCAACTCGAAGTTGCCACCTTACTCGTCAGAGAACTCTCAGGCGACCTACCACCGTTCAGCGATTGGACGAATTGGGTTGTAGACCATGATAAAGAGAAGATTTATCTTTATGGAGGGTGTTTACCTGGCGATGAGGATAATGAACCGAGGTCGGATTTTTATATGCTTGATGTGAGTGGCCAGGATTTGGTTTGGAGGAATTTGAATGTGAGTATCTTCCGTATCTTGTCAGAACATCTAACTGTTGAACATGTTAATCAACGATGTTTATAGGAGGCTCTACGCTTTCGTTGCATCGATCCTTTCTCTTCAAGAAATGGAAGACGCGATTTCCCTGCTTTGCGTCACCCAGGAATGACCTTATGCACCATCAACGGACGAAAGTACATATTTCTTTTTGGAGGTTACTCTGAAGAACACGACCGTGTCGTATCCGATCTCATAGCAGTGGATATCGAAAAACTCGAATGGTGGGTTGTCAACATCGAAGGTGGACCAGCGAAAGCCCGTATGGACCCGGCTATCGCTGTCATCAATAACACACTCTATGTCTTTGGTGGCAGGAGTGACTTTTGGAAGACTTCGGAGATATTTTCGACGTTGTGTGTTGCAGAGTATCATGTTGGGAAGAAGAGTTGGATGTGGACGAAGTTGGAAGAGGAATATGATCAAAGGGTACCGCAAATGGGGTTCGGGATGGTGGTTGTTCCGTTCCCAGAGGAAAGGCAGATCTTGTTGCTTCCTGGGAGGCGGAGTATGCAAGCTGTAAGTGATATCTTCGTGATACCAGTCCACAATGGCTCATATATTGGATAGCCTATCAACTTGACACAACAACGGTCATTCTATTTCGATATCGAGGCCTTCGAAGTCAAACCCGTTCGTATACCCGGTGAATTTCCAGGACATCTCCTATGGTACGATGCCTTTTCCCTCAAGTACAGAGGAAACTCGCGTCACCTTTCCTCTCCTTCTACCTCCAATACTCCCTCTCCTAAACTCCCAGTACTCCTGGGCGGTTGGGTCTCCTACAACTCTCGTGAACTAACACCGGAACTCTGGCAATGTAATCTTCGATCACCAGGAGCCGGGATCAGCTGTTTGGACGTGAAGGATACATTGTATGATTTGGATTTGGACCTTCAGATCTTTTTGGTATGTAATGGAAGGGCCTTTCTTTTGGGGTATGAACATCCGGGTGAGGAAGATTATCAGCACCCGCCAGAGGACTCTAAATGGAATATTTCGGTGGAAATTGAGTTTGCTTGATGTACGTGTATACTATATTGTTGGGACTTGGAATTGTATGTGCTTTATCTCTGTAACCATTGTACGAACGGGTATATCTCAGCCCGAAGACTTCGAAGTCTCCGAGTGGTTGAGCGGCGCGCATCACAGCAACCCTGACGCGGACGCGCGGCGCGTCGTGATGTCGACCCTGCCATCGGTGAAAGCGGCGACTGGCAGGCTTCTTCTTATACCACCACCTCAGCTAACTTCTTGAACGGCATGCCCGGCGATCTAGATGCATCATTCGTCCTTGTAGGAAGTGACGCCAGTGCTCGAACTCAACCACCATCGCCAGTAAAACCAGTTAGGCAACCAGTCAAAGCTTCGGGTTCAATAGAATTCACGCCAGTACGTCTTTTCTTTGCTCTCTATCGATATGCGGACTCATGTTCGTCTATGACAGACTTTACGAGATATACCCAGGGTTCATCCATCTTTGGATGACCAGTATAGCCCAGGATCTGCGAGGTCGTACGCCCACGATTGGTCAAATGTTTCTACAGGTGGTGGGATAAGAATCCATGGACGACACTTTGTCGACGAGTACGGCCGTGTATGCGGGTTGAGGGGTGTTAATCTTTCGGGTGCTTGTAAAACGTGCGTGTTTTGGTTCATATATGCTCCATTATGACTGAAGGAAATACAGGCCAGCGAACCACGATGATAATACCTTCCCGGAGAATCCAGAGTCTGTGACTTTTGTTGGGAGACCATTCCCTCTTGATCAAGCACACGAACATTTTTCGAGGTTGAGGAGATGGGGATTGACCTTCAGTATGCTTTCTTTCACTTCACCGGACTACGGGATCACTCATGCATTTCGAAAGTCCGATTTTTGGTGACATGGGAAGCAATTGAACATGCTGGACCGTACGTCTCCTTTTCACCGCGTTCTGCTTTTGTTTCTTATATGCACACTGTAGAGGCATATATGATAAGGAATACCTTGCCTATGTTCGGGAACTCCTCTCCCTCTTACCTCGATATGGAATGACCGCGTTCATTTCTGTCCACCAAGACGTTTGGTCTCGGTATTCTGGTGGCTCTGGTGCCCCAGCGTGGACACTAGACGCTGTGGGGCTTGACATCGATGCCCTGGAGGAAACTGGCGCGGCTTGGCTTGGGGGGATGAAAGGTGGCGGTCATGTTCCGGACGAAGTGGGCCTATGGCCTACTGGGTATCATAAGCTGGCTGCTTCTACTATGGCGTACGTTTGTCCTTTTTTTATCTCATAAGTTGAGATTTAACGCGGGTATATCAACATAGAACGTGTTTCTGGGGTGGAGATATGTTCGCACCAAAGTTGCTCGTGGATGATCAACATGGAGAGAAGGTCCCTATCCAACATTTCTTGCAAAATTGCTTCTTGAAATCGTATGAACAACTTGCTCGCGCAGTTGGTGACTTACCTGGAGTTTGCGGTTTTCAAGTATGTTTTCTCGCTTCTCGCCGGGTTGATAAGCACTCAAAATTATTCTCTCCAGATGATGAACGAGCCACATCCGGGGTACATCAGACTCCAGTCCCTCCACTCATTCGACTATAATATAAATCTACACCTTGGTCCCATCCGTAAGCATATACCCTGCCATTGCTTTTTATCCTCTTTCTGACTGTTTTACCATTTCCTGCAGCCTCCGCGTTCCAATCGTTTCAACTAGGCGCGGGACACCCAACCGAAGTACCTGTTTGGACACGTTCTTTCCCTATGCCGACCAAGAGCACTAGAAGGGAAGTTCTCAACAAGAATGGCCGAAAGGCATGGAAAGAGAATGGACCTACAGGCGGCAAATGTTTGTGGGAGGTGCATGGTGTTTGGGGGTGGGATCTCAAGAAAGATGAAGGCGTCGTTTTGAGGGAGACATATTTCCGCAAACACCCTGTGACGGGGGATGAAGCACGTTCTTTCATCTTTGAAGCACATCGGTGGAATCTGACATGAACCGTATTCTTTGAACAGATATCGTGGTATGAAGACTGTTATTTCCCGTTGCTAAAGAAGTGGTCGGATATGGTGAGAAGTATCGTTCCCAAAGGAAAGGCTGAGTTTGTAGAGGCTATCCCGAATGAGGTGCGTCTATTCCTTTTTTTTTCTTTCTTCGAATTGAGGTTGACGAGGTTGTAGTTTTGTCCAACATCTTGGACAAAGGAACATCGCCTCCCGAATATGGTTTATGCTCCTCATTGGTGTGTGCTCTTCCCTACCTTGACGCGTATCCTCATAGCACACATTTAGGTATGACCTGAAGGCTCTGTTTGAGAGGGCCTTTGGAGAAGTGACAGTGAATGTGCAGGCACTGGCGAGGGTGATTCTACTTCATATATGCGCATTGCATACCTCGTATTCACATCGATTTATAGGGCACCTTTTTGCCGAAGACGCTATACTGGGGTCAACAAGGCGCTCGCGATAATTATTCGTTGCAGATACGCAATATCGTGGAAGGTGGTTATCGTTCATTGGGGGAAACTCCTGTTGTCATTGGTGAAATCGGCATTCCTATGGACATGAAGTAGGATTTTTGATCCTGATGACCTGCTTGGAAACTGACGCGGTTGTCGTAGTCGTGGTGAAGCGTTCAAGTCGGAAAACTTTGTATTCCAATCAAGGATGATGGACGCGTTAATGACGGCTCTAGAGCGTTCCCTTGTCTGTTTCACGTCAGTACCTGTGGAAACTTTTCAACCCCTTGTTGGTGTACTAACACTTGCGCGTAGATTATGGAATTACAACCCCCACAACAGCGACAGCGGTGGCGACCATTGGAACGGTGAAAACTTTTCTTGGTTCAGCGGCCGCCGCGCACTCCCTCCTTCCCTTCTTTATTACGATCAAATGGCCATTTCGCTTGACAATGGTGGAAGAATCCTCCGGAGTGTCGTACGCCCATACGCCGCCAAGACAGCCGGTATACCACTGCGGTTCGAATACGAACCCAATACCGGTAGCATCGTCTATGAATGGTCGAATCCTGAAGAAGGAACCCTCGCTGCTGAGCTGGGAGATGTTGATTCAAATGTGACTATATCAAAGCCCCCTCTAAATGGTCATCCGAAGCTCCTTTCCCGTGAAACCGAGATTTTCTTGCCTTCACTGATTGCGCTCAGCCGAGAAATAATCGTCAAAGGACTTGGACCAGAAGATTCATATCACTACGACGAATATCGGCAAACTCTTTTCGTTGTTTCGAAAGATACCAAACCCGGGAAGGTTCACAAGATGGAAGTGTCGTTGAACCCGCCTTTGTCACATTTGTTCGAAATCAACACTTTTTGGAGCGACCATGAATCGAAGCTCATGTCGGCCCTGCTCATGGGCGGGGCATTGGTTATCTTTGCGTTTATTGTATTTCTTTCACCTAATCCGCCTGGGGTGAGACCTTTGTAGGTTACTAGTAATGTAAAGATTAGATTTTTGGGCTAGACTTAGACGATCGCGAGGTTGAAGGACTTTGTTTCTCTGATTTGGATACGCAATTAAATTTAGCTGATTTTCCCTGCCCTCAAGGCCTTAAGTCTCAACGGTCTATCGTCGAAGGGCACAATAATACAGGACTCTAAATTGTCTTTTCCGAGAAAATTCGATGAATCCTCTAGAATGGCCATTTAATGGGCCCAACTGGGCTGCGAGGAGCCGACGGGTCATCTCGTACCACAAAGCGTGGTGTTGATAGGTAGGTGTAGATGGTCGATTTGCTTCATTCAAAAATGAGATTGAGTGCACGCAGCCCGCAGGTGAACAGATGCCTACCACAGTGCCAAAAGACTACCATCCTCCGCTCATAACGGGTGTAGTTACCCACGAGAATCGTGCCAAATGGTTGTCTCTCATCAGGATATCGGGTGGCGGATCTCCTATGGCTGACCTTCTCTCAAACACACCCCATCCCAGTCAGCCATGCCACCCCGAGTTGAAAAGAAAAAGAAACACTCACCTGAAGGGGGGTTCGAACGCGCGAGCCGTTGGATTCTGGAACCCCCCGGGTGAGCGACGGCTACCACGCATAACTAAACCATTCGGCTACCGTCGCTCGATTATAGGGCATTGGAACTGGCAGTTGACGGGTAAGGCGGTGGGGGTTGACCATTGTCGCCGCGCGGCTTCCTTGAAGTCAAGATTAGACTCAACAAGTCCCCGCTCTGTGAGTCCTTTTATTTTTGGTCCCTTCGCAACGAATGCTCATTGAGAGAACTTGGACGGAGGTTGCACGCCTCATGTTCGGGTTGTGGTGCCCTGTCTGAGTTTAGCTCGTCAAAGTTCTGGCGGACGGTAATATTGCGGAATACATAAATAGTTGTTCAAGGAGGTAGCGGGCCCTGCGCCCATGGGTGCGCCACCCACATTATCCGGACGCTTGTCTCGAATGGTTCGTCGTAGGCGGTTGTTTTGGCTTGTTAGTCTCGGGGGGTATTAGCACCTGGCAAATTGAACCGGAACCCACGCACACCCTTCTTGGTTGCTTCTTGGCTTCCTGGCGCCGGCAGCGTTCATGTCATTCTCGATGTTCGCGAAACAAAGCAGGGTTAGCGTGAACTGCACATTCAAATTGTGTGTTCCTCACTCACGATAGGGCCCAACAAAGGGTATCTGAAGCTCTTCCTTGGAAATGGGCATCCCATGATCAGCATTCTTCTGCGGCCTGCTAAGCTTCCCTAGACTATTGACAGAACCTTACGACCCTCTCGTGTCACACTCCGGAGGTTTTCCGACATGAGGTCAAACCGTTATTGGTAGATAGGCGGCCCTTGACCCCCGAGGACGGATATTTACTTCCGGCTCTAATCGAGGCCCCACTGCATCATGTCCATCCTCCTCGCTGTCGTCCTTGGGCTGGCTGTTGCCTTGGCCTATGTTTCTCTTAGTTCCAAGGGCGAGGGACCGAAGCCCCCTGGTCCTCGTCCGCTCCCCGTTCTCGGTAATCTCTTCGATATGCCGAGGGAACGGGAGTGGCTCACGTTTCGTGAATGGGGTAGGAAATGGGGTAAGTCCAGGTACTTCGTTTTACTCCCGATTCTTTACCGATGTGTTTACTACCTAGGTGATATTGTTTCAATATCAATATTTGGGAACACCATAATCGTCTTGAATACCATCAAGGAGGCGGTCGAAATGCTCGACGGAAAAGGCGCCGTATATTCTGACCGCCCTCATATCCCGATGATTGAATTGATGGGATGGGACAATTCAGTCGGGTTGGGACCGTATGGAACGGAAAGCTACCGTGAAACCAAAAGACTTTTTCACCAGCTCCTCGGAACGCATACTGCCTTGACGCAATTTTACTCTGTGGAGCAACACGAAGTACAGAAGTTCGCGAGACGCCTTTTGGTTAGCCCAGAGAAGTTTAGTGAACATATCAAGACGTAAGTTACTCTTTCTCTCCGTTTCAGATAGGGAGATAACGCAGACATATTTGTGCAGCACGACTGCTTCCATAATACTTCGAATTGCGTATGGATATGTGGTACAAGAATCGGACGATCCATTTGTTAGAACGTGTGACGAGGCTATGAACCAAGTCTCAGAGGCAGCATCACCAGGGAACTTCCTGGTAAACATCGTACCAGCTCGTAAGCTAATCTGTTCATCTTGTTGCATCCGAACTCAGTCTTACCTTGGATAGTCAACCAATTACCAGAGTGGGTACCAGGGACTGGATTCAAAAGGCAGGCCCGTCTGTGGGCACAAACACTCAATGAAATGATTGGGAAACCCTATTCCTTCGTGAAGGCGCAAGTAGTACGTTATTTTCCTTCAAAAGATTGTTTATGTTATGCATTCATCTGGGTAGGATACGGGAAAGGCAGAGCCTTCAGTGACCTCTCGCCTGCTCGAGGGGTATGCAGAAGCTGAAATTGACGCAAAAACCGAGTTTTATATCCAGTGGGTTGGTGGGACGATGATTGCTGGTGGTACCGCTACGGTGAGGCTCATCCGGACGGCATTGCGCTGCGGTTCCATTAGCAACGGGCTGACGATTGATTTGTAGATCGACACAACACTTCACGTATTCATGCTTGCTATGCTACTCCATCCAGATGCCCAACGAAAGGCCCAGGCCGAACTCGATGCCGTTATCGGAAGTGGGCGTTTGCCCATATGTGCGGACCGTGATAGCCTTCCGTATGTTCACGCTTTAGTGTTAGAACTTATGCGATGGCATACCGTCGTCCCTTCTGGTGGGAGATGAAAACAAATTCCTTCTATCCAGCACTAACTACCAGACTGGGCCGCAGGGGTGGCGCATTCCAGTACAGAAGATACTGTTTACAAAGGGTACTTTATTCCAAAGGGGTCAATCATCATTCCTAATACCTGGTAAGGTTCTTCGACTTACGATAGAGACCAATCCTGATGTACCCTTCTCTTGCTAGGAATATGGCGCATGATCCCGCGATATACCATGACCCTATGACGTTCAAACCCGAGCGATTCTTAACTGCTCCTGGATATGATGCAGAACCAGATCCACGGAGTACCGTCTATGGATTTGGGCGTCGGTAAGGCCTCCTTCCCTTTTATGTTGACAATTTCTGATACGTCGTCCTGCGGCTAGTATTTGTGCAGGTTAGCCACGTCTTTGGCAATTCTTGAGGCCGGAAAGCTGATTTTCGATTTCTTTAGGCCGACTTCTGGCCGACATGACTGTCTTTTTAGCATGTTCTACCGTATTGGCCGTCTTTGATATCTCTCCGCATCTGGACAACGGGGTTCCTGTTCTACCTGTTGTAGATCAACTCCCCGGTACAATTAGGTGTGTACTAGATATGGGTCCTGTGAATCTGCCAACTCAATATGCGCTCAAAGTAATCCGCCGCCGTTCAAATGTACGATCAAGCCCCGGACGAAAGCAGCAGTTTCTTTGATAAACGGGACCACAATATAGGGGAGAGTATTACTATGCAGCAATTTCATTTCTAGATACAGTTTAGCACAGTTAAATACGTGTAAATGTATGGCAAGAGCTATCCTTGGTAAGCACTAGTCACTTTGGTACCATCTCCACCAGAACATCCCAAGTAGCATCATGAGGGGGATACACATAGGTTATCCCATTCCTACGACGCCCTAAGAAAAGCACTCGGCCATGACAGGTTATAGCCTTGTTGAGATCAAGTTCGTGGTCCTTCATTAACCCACACGTAATTTTTCGAAGTCCTTGCCGTTTCCAGGACTGTCCAGAGGGGGATGGGTTGCACAACCACATTTCGGGGACCACATCACCTCCTTTGTCAGTCATAAGTATACTCCATGCTGTGAAAAGAATGAGCTGCGAGGAAGCAGGGTTTGTGTAGATGCGGTGGACATCATAGCCCATAACTTCCAGAGGAAAGTCATTTGTAGGTACTTGAAAGGGTGCAATTGCAAAAGAGTGATCATCTGTTGAAAATGCCAACACCTTTGGCTGAGTGATATAAAAAGGCTGGACAATATCCCATGAATTAATTGAATACAAATGGGCAACAAGAATTGAACGAACTTACTTTGCTATATCCCTCACGTCCAGGGAATATCAGGATCCTGTTCATCTCGGGCATTGATACAACCTGTAACGCAAATCCAAGATTTGGAACCATCGTTGGATATGGTTGATCTGTACAAATCCACTTCCATTCCTGATTCTGTGTGGAGATCGAATATTCGGCTATCGAGTATGACCTCAGGATACAACCATCGACAGGATCATCGAAGTCAGATCGACCACCAAAGATATAGAGTCGATTCCCCACAAATGCTATTGCTGAATCGAGTCGAGGGCTCACAGACCTAGATCCTTCTTGTATGGGCACGTCGAACCACACCCCCTGAGCGATATCAATGGCAAACAATTCTGACGTCGGTCCGCTCATAGAGTAACCACCAAAGATGAATAGGAACTTCCTTCCGCCCATGACATAAAATGTTATGGCTGAGTGTCGAAGTGCCGGAAACGGGCGATTTGGAACCGTTTGGTCAAAGGTGGAATCGGAGGGGTGATACCGGAGTTGCGTGTGCTAAATGGAATGCTCAAATTGAGATTGACAAGGTGCCAGGATAAACTGGAGTAACACACCAATCTTTCCCAAGTCGATGAGTCATTCTTCAGATCGAGAACATATAAGTCGTTATTCGGGATGCGGCCCTCAAGACTATCACCAGGGCGAGAGCCACCGTAGACGTATGCTCGTTGGGCATCGTGATCAACAGCCCAGGATGTCCACCCATTGAATGGTGGTCGTTCACCCTTTAATACTTGGATCTTCACTTTGCCATGACGAAAAATTGATGAATCCATTTGCGGACCGTATGGGCACGAAGGCAAGCCCGACGACGAGTTGTGGTTCCAAAGAAACGGCAGGGGTCGAAAGGCGAGCTGCGTCGGGAGGCGGTCGTGTGAATAACGTCTCTGGAAAAAAAAAGGAGTGGTGGTTCGGGTAGAAAGGGTTTATGATGACCGGGACCACAGACGAAAGAAGTGATCATGGCGGTCACGTAAGATCTCGAGGATAGCCCAACCAGCTTTCTCCGAGTCGAAGTGCATGCAAACCTCCGAATGAACCGTTATGGCTGTCCTGAGTATCATTCCCCATAGGTACAATGGCCACGCACGGCCGTCGGCAGATATACAGGACATCGTCGGCAAATGAATCTGCTGCGCATCAATACCTTCCATGGTACAGACATACTGGTAAGGCGAAGGACGCGTGGTACGATTAGGAAGATGCTTGTCAAGAAATAAACGAAGAACGCGTAAGAGCTTGCCCTAAACAACGCGCTCTAAACGCGTCATTGAGGGAAGTCAAAAATTATTTAACGAAAGTGTCTGCTCACTTTCGTTTCTTGCGGGCGTGGTCGCTTTGTCGCTGTGGTGATGAAAGTGTGAACTTTAACGACCCTATTCAAACTTCAAGCAGATAAGATAACCGGCGCAAGATGTTGGAAATCCTGTTGGAAATCCTTACGCACGATCTATCTGCATTGCGAGCATTGCTCTCGCGAATGTTATTCATATGCTTTTATTCACATTACAGTAAGCTTACGAGCTATACTTACTTATGCCAAGCATCACCCATACGTACATATATCCCAGACATACAGTATATAAACTATCATGTAACTACGTCGTACCTCATGCGCTTGTAACCAGACTTAACCCGTTAACTGCTCGTTAACATTAACCCCTCGCATGTCAATCAACATGTAAACCTAACCAGTAGGACCTACACGGTCACTACAACACCGGTTACCCTTATTCCTTCACAAGAAACATTACATATTGTAAACGATCTGACACCCTTCAATACGAAAAACTAAATCCCATCACCCTACTAGGTCCTCAATCGATCAAGACAGCAGTCAGTGTTGCATCAGTTCAAGATGACTTCGACTACAACGTTCCAAGTCGAGTCCTCTGGTGGATGGACATAATCCAATCCCCTGTGCTCATATCCTACGAATAAAATCCGACCATCACACATTATATAGTTCTGGAGATCCAGGTCCTTTTCCCAGATCTTGTCCATCACTCCAAGACAGCGAAGGTTCTGACTTGGACCATACGGTTTACACATCCACAACTCTGGAATGAGTGATCCGTCCTCGCAAGGAACCCACCCTGCTAGCAAGAATCTGAATGGCGCAGTCCTAACTCTGGGTAGAGTAGAGGGATGCAACGGCGCAGCGTCGAGGCCTTGGATCTCCAAACAGGGAAAATCCTCTGCCGGAATGTTCAAAAGGGTGAATGACAAGTCGTCGACGTCGAATAGGAAAACGGTCTTCTGGGTAAGATTGATGGGCTATTATAAACCGTTAATGCGAATTCGTTCTCATCCTCGTACTGATTCAAAACTTACATCCTCGTCTCTTCGCTTCCGGCCAGGTAACAACACAATACGTCTCCGATGCTGAATCGGAACCATAACCATACCAAATCCAAGGTACGGTACGTGCTTTGGATATGGACGATCTTGATGAACCCAGGTCCACGTCCTTCGGTTTACCGAATATCTAGCCACACAATAGGATGATATGGCATGGTTACGCCCGAAATCCTGTCGGCCACCGAAAATATAGAGGCAATGACCAACCACAGCTATGGCAGCATCCAGTCGCCCGATTACGGGCCCTCCTTCAAGATTGATAAACCACCACTCTTCTGACGAGACGTCCACGGCAATCAGGTCAGATACAACACGCTCAAACTCGGATGAAAACCCTCCAAAGAGGAAGATGAAGGTATTGTCGTTTATTGTAGCCAGCGTCATCCCCGGCTGTCTCAACGAAGGGAACGGACGATGGCGAATGACTTTTCCAGGTGAGAACCGGTCTCTGCCACGATAACGAAGTGAATCGTTCTGCAAATACAGCCGTGAGCTGGGCTATCAATGATGGATCGAGCGCGGGGTTACGATACCAGACGTCTCCAGGTAAACAAATTATCCTTGATCTTTAGAGCATAGAAATCATTGGTTGGGTTATTGGAGTCGTCTCCGGGGCGACAACCACCATAAACATAGGCTTGTTGAGTGGTGTCGTCCACTGCCCACGTCGTCCAAACGTTAAAAGGCGGCTTGTCTCCGTATAAAGCATGGGTTTGAAGACTGGGGTCGGATAAAGCTCTCATCGTTAGGGTCAGAGTGATGATATGGTGCAGAAGATAAAGCAAGAGCTGACACCTTATAGCTATCGATACGATTGCAGGGAAAGCGGGGCACCAGTACCATTTTGGTGTAGTTCTCTCCAGCTCGACTCACCGAATTCGAAAGGTTATCGGGCGGTATGTCGGACAAAGATTACCCCAAGGTTTCGAGCAACAACTTCTGTGGCGGATCCTCAGGGTCAATTATACAGTGATCATGATTCGACGACTTTCTTGCTTAGATGGAAGACGTACGTACCCAGCGCGAGGTTTCCAAAACACCGAATTCGAGAAACTGCCAGTGCACGTGGGTTATTCAATCATACATAAGTATGTTCTCGTTCTCGGTTTCTCAAACGGCGTCATCTGGGGGAGTCAAAATCATTGAACGAAAGTGTCGGCTCACTTTCGTTAACGTTTTTTGGGGCGTGGCGGCATTTCTTCGTCATCCCTAGGCCGCTATACACATGCTTGCAGTCCAACGAGTCCACTCGTGTACTACCAGTCAGTTCCCCGAGATCCATTCCTGTCGAGTGAGCAATAAAGTGCAACCAAGCAGGGACTGGCGCGTGAGATTGGTGTGGTTTGAATGAAATGCGTAAGAGCTTGCCCTAAACAACAACTTTGGGCACTAAACGCGTCGAACACGCCCCGGGCCCTAGATACAAGAGCACTCGTATTCTTGCTCGTATTATTACAGTACAGATGCCCTGAAGCCTTTTCTAGATATACACAAGCTGATACACTAATCTATAGAAGCCCCAGTCAACGTGTCAGTTCAAAACAACTTCAATCGCCACATTCCAAGTCGAATCATCAGGTGCATCGCAATCGTAATCTAATCCTCTGGGGTGCTTATAACCCATGAAGAAAATCCGACTATTGCAAACCACACAGTCCTGGAGATCAAAATCCATCTCCCACAGCTGATTCGCCACTTCTAGACACTGAAAACCTTGATTCGTGGCATACGGTTTGCATACCCACAACTCCGGGATAAGGGAACCGTCACTCATTGGCACCCATCCTGCGATTATGAATTTGAACGGTGAAGTTTTTGGGATAGCATATGGATGCAGAGGGGCAGCATCAATGCCCCGAATCCCGCCCGGGAAGTCGTCTTCGGGGATGTCGAGGCGAGTAAATGATAGGTCATCCACATCGAAGAGGAACACCTTATTTTGGGTAATCTTGATGGGCTGGTATATGAAATGTCAGTGACTCTTCAGATGGATATGCTAGTGGTCAACTTACATCCTCATCGGTCCGCTTCCGACCAGGTAATATAACAATAAGCCTCCGATGTTGAATCGGAATCAAAGTCATCTCAAACCCAAGACGTGGGACGTGCTCTGGGTAAGCTCGGTCTTGATAGAGCCACATCCACGTCCTCCTGTTTACCAAGTACCTGGCCATGCAATACGACGAGATGGCGCAGTTATCTCGAAAGCTGGATCGTCCTCCAAATATATAGAGGCAAGGTCCATGAGCGGTCATTGCGGCGTCCATCCTGCCCATCACTGACCCTCCTTCGACGTTCACAAACCACCACTCCCCAGATGAGATATCCACAGCGATCAAATCTGCCACGACACGCTCGTATTCAGATGAATAGCCACCGAAAATGAAGATAAATGAGGTTCCATTGATATTGGCAAGTGTCATTGCCGGCTGACGCAGTGCTGGAAACGGACGAGGACGGACGGGTCTTCCTGACGCAAAGACGTCCTGGCCACGATATTTGAGGGAATTGGTCTGCCGTAGATTCCGTTAACAAAGGGCTTGACTGAGGAATGATAAAGGTACTGTACTCACTAAACACCTCCACTTCAATTGATTCCCCTCGATCTTGAGTGCATAGAAATCATTTACCGGCTGGTTGTCGGTATCTCCAGGTCGACAGCCACCATAAACGTAGGCTTCCTGGGCGGCATGGTCAACTGCCCACGTCGTCCAAACATTGTAAGGCGGTCGAGCTCCGTGTAAAGCATGGGTTTGGAAATGGGGCTCAGACAACGTCCTCATCGTAGAATCGAGGATGACGGAGGATGATACTGGTGGAAAGAGTGATACTCTTTATCGAGAATTCGACTGCGAGGATACAATTTCGGTTTAGTGGTCTCGAGCGCTAGTTCGATTCACCGAAAGTTTATCTGAAAGGTGACGAGTCCTGTGGCGGATCCTCAGGGTCAATTGTGACTTGGAGATAATAATCATGAAACAACTTGAATTCTCCAGCTTAGAAGGAAGACCCACCGAATTGGAGATTCGAGAAAACCAGTCTCAACTTCACATATCCATCCTCGATTTATCGGATGATTCCCTCGGGAGCTCGAACATTCCATGACGAGCTCGACCTGAATCGAGAAGCCCATCGGAGTCGTGATCTCCAATATTATCGGATACCAACTTGAAGGGGGAAAACGGATACACCATTACTTACACCATCACAATGACCGAATCCACGGATACGTGTTTTCTTGGCGATATCGTCGACGTCTTCCAGAAGTTCGTTCAACGATGTGCAATACTTACCAGTACCAGTCGTGTGCGGACGGAGGAAACCCAAAACCGTTACCGTCTATCATACCTCCACATCGAAATATTTATTTGTTTTTATGGACTCGTTAGAACAGATGGAAGGCAAACCGAAGCAAAGTCACATCGGGTCGGGGATCCGAAGGATAGCATCCTTAACGATGTATTCAACATCTGGGGAGGCCCGGAGCCGGTTGAGCTCGTCCTGGCTCAAATAAGCTGGAAACAAAAGACTCAGAAACTTATTCACTGGCAGAGCCGACCGGAAAGGTAAATCGTCGCACCAGAGAAGCTGCGGAAGTGCTCGAAGGTACGCTCAACCTGTCGGAGGCCAAAATTCTGGGAAGCACCAGGTTTGAGCCTCACGATGTACAGGTCAGTCTTCCGCCGGTCGTCGTGGGTCTGGACAGTGTGCAGATAGGTTGGGTGATGAGGCGCTTGCTCGAATTGAAGGCCACTGCGGAGTCAAATGGGATTACCAACTATGGCGATCACGTAGGCGCGGAGAACTCGCCAATATCTGAATGAGAGATAGAAGCCGCAACAGCCGGGGATTCATTAGAATTGACCAACGACCAAAGGAAAAGTGACTGGGGTCATAATACGCACCCACATGGATGAGGACCCGGCTTCTCCTGTAACAAAAAAGAATGGTGGTAGATGAAGTTTGGTGTTTAGAAGAACGAATTTAACTCGATTTGAGAAATTTAGGTGCAATTGTTTGTCGGGGAAGACTTACCAGGTTGATGTAGATTTTTGGGTGACTGAGTGGTCCGCCTGCTAGAATAGTGTATATTAGTGATTCTTGTCACAAGGGACCGAGAATAGAAGGAAGGTGGGAAAGAGTGCACAGACAGCGGACAACCTGGTATGTTGCAACCAAAATCGCAAAGAAAAATTCAAAGCAACCAGTCGAGAAGCATAGTGAGCATACATACCACCGTCACAAATTGCCTTGCGATCCTCCACAAACCTCACAGGTTCGTTCGCAATGAGCTCCATAGCACTCAACGGAGCAGGCTGTAATTCCATATGCGTTTGTTCGAATCGTGGACTTTCGCCAGCAACTGGTCTCTGACGTTGGTTGGGCGCTTGTTGTGTGACAACCGAAGGCTGAATACTAGTTGCAGCCTTGGTTGCTGGAACTGTAGAAGATGTAAACGACGAAGCAGAACGAGCGAAAGTCTTGAGAGAGTTTGAAAGTTGTGGAAGGAGTCGCCGACTCAGCATACTGAACGATGATTGTTAACGTCCAAGAAGTGAAACACCGTCCCATCGCATGACATACCATATATGGAAGTGGCGTGAACGTTGCTGCTGCCACTGCTTACGATTCCGAAGCTAGCATCTCGTTTTTGAGCGCACCAACTTAAGCCACACATTTGCGCAAGTTGTAAAGAAATTTATGCTGGGAGCGGGTCTTGGGGTCAAACTTCTAAGCTTACCAGGGGGATCCTCGACCAAAGGGATTAGACGTTCAAGGCTTTGAAGCATACTAAGTTAGAAGCCGCAGCACAAGAACTACACCGCCTGTCCAGCGCAATACTTACTTACCAGTCGTGTGCGCCACTGCGCCCCAAAATCTCCGAGCCCAGCGTCGAGACAGAGGAAACCCCAAACCGTCTACATTCATCTCTTCCCCGCCACCACCAACAATCTGATCTGATCGATCAAGATCTAAATCCGTAAAATTACCTCCGTCCGACTGTGCCTACCAAACTCGGACGCCTCTCGAGTCCACAAGTGTTGTCACAGTTGCGAGTCCAAGCAAGGCACGAACTGGCACGAACAACTTACTTGAGCCATAAGCATAAGTTGGCATCAGATTCCGGTGCTTTCGTCAGGTGAGATGGCCGAGCGGTCTAAGGCGCCAGACTAAGGACCAGGACAGTTTCTGTCCAAAAATCATATCTGGTCCTCCGGGGCGTGGGTTCGAATCCCACTCTCATCACACTTTTTTGCGAGGGGAGTTGGTTGGATGGGTGATACTGATAGGGGTGGATTTTTTGTGGTAGTCGGATGCGACGGTGTCTATAGGTATAGTGATATTTTGAAAGGAGCTATACTGAGTCCTTTCTATGATGCCAGATCAACGTCTAAAGAGGATCGTCATTGTCCCGGGCCCGCAGCATCTCCCTTCACTTCTCTTCCTTCAATCGAGCTTCCTCTCGATCGTCCACATCAACGCTTTCATTCTCAACTTCCTCTTCCTCGCCTCCGTCTTCTTTCTCCTCCTCATCACCATCACCATCCCCATTCCGACCTTCATAATCCTCTTTAATCCTCATAATTTCCTTCTTAATCTCCTTTACCTCTTTCATCTTATCCACCCATATATCAATATCAAATCCACGTGTATCGTATAATGCATTCCTCCGTGCAGATATGGAATGTCGGAGAACTGAAGAGTAGGATACCTCTCTACCTTGGTAGAGAAACCAGAGGTATCCGAGTATGACAGTGGATAAACCGGATAAGTAGGTTATTGGTTCCATTACGTCCCTAGTAATCCGGTTAGCTTCAAGTGTAAAGGTAAAAGGGGCTGGACGTACCAACCATAATCCCAAAACGTTAATCGGGCAACAGCGCCCCAGTATACTATAAGCATACCAAAGCCACCTAAAGCCATACGTTGAGCACCCCTCCTGGCTTCTTTGTCGCAGGAACGTTTAAGTTCGTCCATGTAGCGGAGTTGACGTTGTAGTAATTGAAGTCGTTTGCGGATGTAGTGTGTACGATCTTCGAATGTTGGGACGTCTACTTCGAGGGAAGTTTTAATCGGCGGCGGCGGCGACGGCTGCTTGGTGGAATTTAGGATATCGTTCAAGTTGACATGGGTATCATCAGGCTCATGCGAATGTTCTGTGATTGGTGGATATTCAACGGTGATAGAAAACTTTGCTGAACGTGCAGCTTCACGTATAAATTCAGCTACGTCAGTTGATTCTGACCATTGAGTGGTTTGACCTAACGGTGATGTGTTTCGGAATGAGATGGTTGGCGTGTCGACGTCTGTGTCTGTATCCGTGGTGTTTGGTGTTGATCGTAACATGTGTTTATAAGGTTGTGATTGGAGGAGGGAAGCGAGGATAAGACGGGTTACATGGGAGAGGGGTTGTGATGGGTGAAGAAGAAAGACTGTTGGTGGGTTTGACAAGTTGGACTTGGCGTTGTTGGCATTGCTGCGTGGAGTGAGGGTGTCGAGAGGAAGGATAAGCTTGAATAGGCGTGATGCTGTCGGCGATAGTTTACCTGCCTCGTGTCAGTATGTGCGAGCAGGGACGTTGTCAACTCTGACCTCTCCCTGGTACGAGCCTATCCACGTTCATCGCCTTTTGCTTATCCCATTTCGAATTTGAATCCGCGTTTGAGAGAAAGTTTGCGTGTGATACGTTTATCTTTTCCGGATCTCTTGGGAAGGTTGATAGACTACGCAAAGCGCAAATCCTTGTTGAATGAAAAGCGTAGTTGCGGGCGAGGTTCATTGTGGTGGAATGACGTCATGCAGGGTGAATATGAGTCTATGTAGATCTTATCTGATAAGTCCAAGTCCAAGCCGAACACGTGTAGTTGGGGGAGTGTTATAGATAGCCCGATTGGGAGTTGTGCTGCTTTCATCCCGTTTGCTTTCCTTGTCCTTCACCCCATCAACTGAATGGACGGCCCCACCTCCTCCGAGTGTCCTCCAGGTCATCAAGAACGTTCCCCACCACTCCCCGCTCAACATCCACAACAACTCCCAGCGATCAACGTCTCCCTACCTTCATCCCCACGTTCAAGCGCGCTTCCTTCCCCACCAGATAGTCCCTCTTCAGTATCATCTTTCCCTTCGGTTTCTTCTTCCTTCTTCTTCAGTTCTGCCGCTGCAAGTCCCGGTCACCCACATGGTGGTGGAATTCATTTGCATACTCATCCACATTCTCAATCAACCCACCCTTCACGAGATGAAGGCCTCATCATCCCCTCTCTTGATTTACCAACGGCGTTGAAGAGACCCACGCCTTATGGTCAAACCATGGGTGACCTTCGCGTAATCGTGCTAGGTGCCAACGGTGCTGGCAAGCGGTTCCTGGATTCACTTCTCCTTGAGGATAACGGGCATGTTGTTGAGGTTGGTTCTTGGGAGGACTTTACCGATGGTATTGATGATGCCGATGCCGCTGAAAACGGGTTATTGGGTAATCGAGAAGGAATCAAGGTACTCCGAGCTTCGACTGATTGGATCGAACATCGAGACGCTCATGGATTGGAGAAATTCGAGCCATTGCGCAATGTTGAGTTTGTGGAAGTGTCGGGATACGACCCTGTTGTTGCATCACAATCTGACGTAGGTGTTTGCTTTTGGTTCTTTTTGACCCTGATAGTGATATCTTTACGTATTGATAGGTGCACGAGTTGTTGCAAAAGGTCAAGGCCATCATACACGCGCCTTTTCATTCGGTTGCAGATGTCTTGCATCCTGATCATCGTCCTTCGGCCGTAATAGCAAATCTCGTTTCGTCTCCCCTCACACCACTCTACACCTCTTTGGTATTCCTCTTACAATCTGGTAAGACATAATCGGCACTCGCCACACCAAATCTGACACTTTTTCAATAGTACCAACGTCATCTGACCGACTTATTCTCAACACGCTAAGCACCGAAATCCCAATCATCGTTCTCCCACGTCTATCCAGTTATGCGTACCATCAATCCCACCATCACCAACGTCTATCCTCTCGTGACATGGAGGATGATTCCTTGAACGCACGTTTATCCACGTTCCAACCTTCATCAGCTATCGCACTTCGTACTGGGTTATTCAATTCACCTGAAACCCTAGCCCTGTTAAGAAGTGAAGCCACGGATAGGTTTTTGAAATGGCGTGAGGTGGAACGTGAAGTTGAGGGTATTACAGCGGCTACTCAGAGTCGTGCTACTGTTTTGGCGACTTCGCAGACTGTGGTTATGCCTGGTCGTGGGGGTGCTCAACGTCAGCATGAAAGACAACAAACCTTGACGCATAACCCACTTATTGGTTCTGCAAAGTTGAAGAGGCAGCCGTTACCGAGGTGGCAGAGAGAGGATTTGTCGCCTTGGGATCAAGCGAGGTGGGAAGCTAAATGGGAATCAAACCTTTCGGTTGATGTGGCTAGGAGGTTGAGGGAGGAGAATTTGTTGGCTAACAATAATAGGACGGCACCTAGTCCTGAGGAGGCGGATTTGGAAACGACATTCCACCCGGCAGCAAGAAAGTTCACACCACCACCACCACCACCACCTTCGAATTTGGGTACATTCCGGTATCCGTCTCCTCTAGAGAAAGAGGATAGCAACATGTCGAACACGACAAGGGGTGTTCCTGGGTCATGGAGTGGTGGTACCGGTGCTGGTCATCTCAACCGCGACGAATCGGGATATGAATATGATCCGTTACATCTTCCTTCGCTTTTGATGTTTTCCCTCTCCCTTTTGGGACCTTTGCAGACGAAGATTGGACAGACGATTATGGGGTTGGTGGAAGGTGCTTTTGGGGGTTCGAGTAGGAGTGTTGCGGCGGTGGCGGTGATGGATGCTCAGGAAAAGGGACATGGGAGGTTGGGACATGCTGGGAGACGGAAACATCGACAGGGGCATGGACAGCAAGTGGAACTGGGAGGGGGAGGAGGGGTCTCGACGGGGGTGAAGGTCGCGGTTGTGGGTGGTCTTTCAACTTTTTGTGTGGGGGTTGGTGTTGGGATGTTTTTGAAGTCGTGATCGCCTGGGTGGTGATGAAGAACGAACAAAGTGACGACCTCCTTTGATGACTTCGATGACACTCGACGATGACCACCTCTGATTTCGGTGATGATCCTTTTTTGTGTTTTGTGTTTTTTTTTTACCCCCAAGTCTATCGCGTTGATGTGGGCGTATTGTTCCTTCTTCAAAGGCGGGTTGGCTTAGGTGTCTATATGCGCCCATCTTCCTTCCTTTCTTTTTTGACTTTGGACTTTTTGACTCCTCGCTTTGGTTTCCTCCCATCGTCCCGTCTCTACATCCCGTATCCCGTATCCCGCATCCCGCATCGTATCATTCATCCACGCATCTCGCATACGCACACCTCTCACACGCACATATGCTTTCATTGATTGATCACATCCATCCATCCCGCATTCATCGATCTCATCTCTGCTTTCGAAAGTTCATTTTTGATCCACGACACGCTTTCGTTTTTTAAATTTACGAATAGACATTCCCTTGCCCTCGTCGGTTTTTTTGTGTGTAGTAGTATTATCTTTGGTACTGTACCACCCCTCCCCTTCCTTCTGCTCCTCCTGTACCTACTCTTGTGGTACAGTTTCATACTTCCATTCCTCCTCATCCCCCCACCAGGCATTTACTTTGGAGAGGTGGAGTCAAGTTCGTCAGTGCCAGGAGGTGATGCACCATGCTTTGCCTTCAGACTCCAGATTCCTGCTCAGGTCAGTAGGATGGATATCTTCAAGTCGAGGTCGTTCATCGCCTGGTGTAATAATTTCGATATTTTTTGCATCTGTAGTTATAATGCGACAGTTTTATGTATTATGTATGTTTCCGAGTCCTTTTATGCCCCCCTCTCTTTTACAGATCTCTACGTACACGTATGCTTTACTCGAGCTCGCTACGTACTTACAAGTTAGTCAGCGCTCAATGTTCGTCATGATGAAATGATGAAATGATAGTTTTATGCTCTCTTGCGCCGTACACGTTCGATAAATTATTGCGTTGATTTACGAAAGGTGATCAGCTTCTATAAAACTTTGATTTCTTGATCTTTAGGTGCTGTCAGTTAGCCCGAACGCGTTCGTGGTTTAGGGCAAGCTCTTACGCGCGATGTCACGTTCCCGCGCCGGTTCGGCCCCGCTTTCGCTTCAGAAACCTGCTCAGCACCATCCCACAAAACGTTCTTGCCCACATCTCCGAATGGACTCGTCGACTGCCCCTTATAAGATACAAGCGGTTATTCGAGAATGGGACCTTGAGTGGGGTCCTTCGGAAAATTCACTGTTCGCAATGACTAGCTGAGTACGTGGCGTTTTGATAGGTTGGTGCCAACGTAGACGAGCTTTTCTTGGTTATAGATCCAGCTGGCGTCTATTTGTAAATAGGTGGCACACTGGCACAGGTGTGTTTGTGTACTCATGGTATGATTTCGGGTTCAACTTCGATGTTCTCATTCTCATACTAATAGCGGGAACAAGGACAGAGTACGATGCCAAGGCTTGGTGTTGCAGGTTCGTCGAGAATCAAGAAACGAGGACTTCCTATTTCACCGTTCACGTTGTGGACGTTGGGTTGTCACATGGCTATATTTATTTGTCTTTGGAGACGATGAAAGAACCTTATGCACCGTTATGAGAGGATATAAGAAGGCAACGTGAATGCTGACGTTGCCTCTTTTTTGGACCCACCAACACCTCCGACCTTTCTGTGACAATGGCCCTCTTGGATGTGTTAGGGAGGTTCAACGCCTTTGACTGGTCGCTCGGCGTTACTTTCTTGGTCCTGTATGCAGTGCTCTTTTATCGACGTGTACCAGTCAAGTATCCGCCTGGACCCAAGGGAGCCCTTTTTGTTGGAAATTTGTTTGGGATGCCACAGGAGCATCCTTGGATTGCATATAAAGAGTGGAGTAAACAATATGGTGCGCCTATCTTTACAAGGACTTCTGCTCTTTTGGCACTGATATGTAACCTGGGTCGTCAGATTCAGATGTTGTCTCTGTCAGTATTCTTGGCAAACGTACCGTATTTGTTAATTCCTATGCGGCTGCGCACGATCTCTTCGCGAAGAGGTCGTCCATCTATAATCACCGGTATGCCTTTTTGTTAGCTTTGATTGTGGATGGTTCATGAATGAGTGTTACCATTTAGGCCCGATATGCCAATGTTAAACGATTTGTACGAGTTTCCCGATATTTATTCGCGCATCTCTAACCCATCTCGGTAAGACTAGGATGGAACGAATGGGCTCTAGGTGAAATGCAATACGGGCCTGATTGGAAAGGTCTGTCTGCACAACCTTTTCTCTATCAACGAATACTCACGCGTAATGACCCGCCTTTAGAGCAAAGGAAACTGTTCAAGCAAGAAACTGAATTTCCTTCAGCGCAATCCCACAAACCCCACGCCTTACATGCTACCCGTCGCTTTGTCAAGCACGTTTTAGAGACTCCACAAGAGTATATGGCACACCTACGACAGTTAGTTCCAAAGTTCCTCGTCTTGGTCCGGGCTAACATCCACGCAACGATTTCCAGTATGACAGGTCAATCAATCCTATCGTCAGCCTATGGTATCGACGTCAAACCTCGTGATGATCCCTATGTTGCTCTAGCAGAAAGAGCCATGTATTCCCTCGCTCGTGCAGGGATTTTAGGCACATATTTTGTGGATTACTTTCCTTTACTCAAATATGTTCCGTCGTGGTTCCCTGGCGCGCAATTTAAACGTGACGCAGAAGTGTGGGCGGAGTATATCAAAGAGTTGCCGGATGCTGGATTCCAGATTGCACAGCAGAACTTTGTGCGTATTTTCTTCTCTATCTCTGTGTCTTCACATTTTTTGATTTGGGTTGATAGGAAGAAGGGAATGCGAAGGATTGCATCGCAACTCGCGTTTTGGAAAGGATCCAAGGAGACCCAGAGGAGGAACATAAGACATGGGTTCTAAGAAACTTTTTGGCTGGGTTCTATGCGGGTAGGTTGTTGTCAGTATCGAATTCATTTATTCATATCTGATCCATACCTTACGAAGCTGGAACTGACGCAGTACGTTGTCAACTTCTGCGACTCTTATAATCTCTTAACCCCATTGTCTTTGCAGACCGTTTGCGCACTAACAACATTCGTCCTGGCTATGGTCGTTCACCCAGATATTCAACGGAAAGCACAGGCCGCGATCGAAGCTGCCGTTGGGAAAGACCGACTGCCAGAATTTGAGGATATCCAATCTATCCCTTATCTACATGCCATAGTAAATGAAACATTGAGGTGGCATCCTGTCGCCCCGCTTGGTTCGTAAACTCCTTGAAATCCTTGGTTCTGTAAAAAATGCTCAAGTGGATCGCAGCGGTTCCTCATGCAGCTGCCCGAGACGACATTTATGAAGGTTATTTCATTCCACAAGGCGCTGCTGTTGTGGGAAATGCGTGGTATGTGGTATCGTCGAACTGTTGTTGCATCCAAACGCTTATGTCCCTCATTATATGTAGGGCTATCCTGAGAGACGAATCCGTCTACGGACCTGATACCCACCTATTCAAACCAGAACGGTTCCTCACAAAAGACGGCACAGCTCTCGATCCCGCTATTCCAGAACCAGATGCTGCTTGGGGTTTCGGAAGACGAATGTGCCCTGGTCGCGTTGTTGCGTATTTGTCTATGCTAATCACGACTGCTTCGTTGTTGCATTGCTTTAGTATTGAAGGTGTGAAGGATAAAGAAGGGAAGGAGGTTATTCCATCAGTTGAGTATCTAACGGGTATGCTGAGGTGAGTTTTTTTTTTGGTTGGTTGTATGTTTTTTTACCTTTGGGCGCTGATGATGGATGGATAGCTTCCCGAAGCCGTTTCGATGTGAATTCCGAATTCGTTCGCCTGCGTTAGAGCGTTTGGTGCAGGACATACCTGAGAAGAGTGAATGAACTAGGGCTTGTTCTTGGATCTACCTTTTTGTCGACTGTATCATGCTAGTACCAGGTCCGTCATATGAATAACAGAGCCCGTGTACACTAAAACCACACCATGCATTTAGGGAAAGCCTCTTCTGAGGCGTGGTAGCTTGTTACTTGTTAATTTCCCGTGGCCTGAACCCACAGATAGCCCCGTCCTCTCTTAGAATCGCGACCTTGGTTGACGACTTCCCACTCAATATCTAGAACTTCCCCTCAATAATTTGAGTGAGTGCTGACCCAGGAGCGGCCGGATTCCGAGGTGGTTCTCGGAGAGCATGAACGCGTGATTATCTTGGAAGAACTGTGAAGAAATGGGCAAGGGGTGGGTGTTGGTGGGCTTACAGATCTCCTTCGTCTGGTAACACTATTGAACAACTGGCCTACCAAATATCTTATCTGTGTCAATAAAAGTCGCAAAGGCTACGAGATACACATCACCCTGACTAATGCGCATTACAGTAATGCACGACTTACTGCCATAGCATAGAACCGTACGTTCAGTAGGATCTCGTGGTTCAATTACTCGGGCTTGTACCACCACAAAATCTCTAACACTGTAGTATCGAATATATATCGGCTATTTGGCGGGGACTCTCCACGTACCGACTGTTAACACAGGGATGTGCGAACGAAGGAGGTTGCTGCAGGTCTTACGGCCAACGATATTGGCAACAGGATCTGTAGCGTGCACAAGAGGCACGGTTTTTTATATATAACGACAGTCACCAATCCCAACGGTGTATTTTTTTGGGAAAATGTGGGGCTTGAGAACAATTTGTATTACTATTAGAAAACGAGGCAATGAGGTTATTACAAGATTCTTGATTTTGATTCTGAAAGCTTGCATGGGTTCAGGCTTCAGGAAGTTTGAGAATGGAAGCTTGTTCGTCATCGCCGGCAATGTTAGTGACGTTCCAATCAGCTCTCACCCAAGTTGTATTCATCGTCTGCAAGATTGGGCTTCGGGGCGCATTGTGAATCGTCCATTTCCCAAATTCCCCACCAACCATAGCGTCCCTAGAAAACTGAGATGGAGTTACCATGAGCTATCAATTAGAAAAGACGAACCCAATATGCGCAAGATTTAGGTCCCATGAAGGTTCGCCCCTTGTAAACACCAGGTGTGGAGGCGCACATAACGGCACCATCGTCGTTTGGGCGTAAGTTTCCCAGATGTGCTTCGTAACGCTGATAAAAAGCAATATGAACAAATCTGTGGATTGTATAAGGCCAGGAAGACTTACATGCTTCCCAGTTCCTTCCCCGGTACAGCCCTAACAGGTACGTCAGCGAAAAGTATTCAAACCGGGATAAGGATAAATTCCGACCTTGTCCTGCCAGTTCTCCCAAAATGTCGTGCACCCGGCGTCATGATCGACTTTCCAATGACCGAGGTACTGCTGAGTACCCCAACGTCCCTAGAATATATTTGGTTGTTAGCCAAGATAAAATAAAAGAAGGGCAGTGCTTACGACGTTCGTGCAGTAATCGGGACCAGGTAACTTCAAGCCTTGAATGTCTATCGGTGTAGCGTAGCACCCTTCCTCGTCGTCATATCCCTTTGGCACATGCGCGAGCTCAGCAGACCACTCCCTCAATGCGTAACCTTGGCACCTATCTCCGGGGATAGCATAACCCCAGTGATATGACTTCTTCCTCATCTCGATTTCTTTTTCCTCCTCTTCCCATTTCTTCTTCTTCACCCCATGTTCCTCTTCTGCGTTCTTCCATTCAGCTTCTTCCGCTTCGTGCTTGCGCTCTTCAGCCCTCCATTCTAACCTTTTCGAGTGTATCTGAGTATGCTCCACCTCATGATCCTTCCGTTCACGTTCCCAGCCTTCCTTTTCCTTACTGAATTCTTCACGTTGACGTTGCATCTCCTGTTTATACCTGTCTCGTGTTTCGGGGTCGCAGATATCTTCTTTGGGAGGCGTAAGGGCGTAGCTGGATACGTATGCGAAGAGGACGATTAGGAGAAGGATAATGAAGGGATAGGCCTGCTTGAGCCTACGATAGTAGCCAGGTGAATATTCAGGGGGAGGCTCCTTGGGCTGATGTTGTGGCAATAACGGCCGACGTTCCCCGTCATGATCAAAGTGTTCACTACTAGCAGATAGTCAATTCGAGGCCATCAAGGCAGGTATAAGGACATACGCGCTATGATATCCCCCAGACCGGCTGCTATAAGATTGGCTGCTACGAGGGCCGCTCTTTGGGTGGTCGGGATGCAAAGGGGGCGGAACGCTGGCAAATGATACTCCGGTCATTTGAGAATGACGGCGGCTATCACCCTTCGAAGAACTACCACTGGAGCTCTTTTTCGACTGCCTCTTGGGTGGTGGGGGTGGTGGGGGTGTAAAGACGATCGTGCTGCCATCATCAGAATGCTCTGACTCTGGATGAACGCTTTCAGATTCAGACGCGGCGTCTGCACGAGCACTCGAATGGTCAGAGTCCGAGTGGATCGAAAGTGGATGGGGGGATCCCCCCTGTCTCCAGTGTCTGTAAAAAGATGTAAGTAAAGGCCATACTCTTGGAGGGTTGGCTTACTGCGTTTCGTTTGTCGGAAGGGGCATCGTTGTGGTTTATGGTCGATTCATCCCCAACTTATATCTTATCCTGTGGATAATTACTGTGGAATGCTGCGCCTTGCCTTGATACTTGGAAGTTCCTAGATGTCCATTCATTACATAGCGGAAGCCTGGAGGTAGTGGTGGCGCTGCGCAAGGTTGAGACGAAGGGAATGGTGGGAAAACAGAGCAACATTTCATCTCCGCTTTGACCACTTACGCCAGCAGTACGACACGAGGCTCCTCGTGGGCACTGCGCAACTTTTGTCGAAAGCTGAGCAATTGCAAAAGCTTTGAACGAGGTACAAATGCTCAGCTAACACCGGCCGCAGCTGGTTCCATTGGCACCGGACTCCGAATCTTCGCGCTTCAGAAGGTTTGTCGAATGCCACAGCTCTGCTTTTGGGTCGGGGAATAGTACTATACAATTGTTTGTATAGCACTACCATGCTCGTGAGAGGAGTGTATCAATACTGTATGTCCGAGTTTGCGGAACTGATTAGAAGGAATTCATGACCAGATCTCTAGCGATATCTCTTCTCCATCTAAGCAAAATGCATCTTCCACGAAAAACGTTCCCCATATGCGTTGGTTCCCCTTCAAGAGTCAGAAAAGAAGGTTGGAGCAAGGCCAATCAAACTTACTCTGTACTCGCAGTATTCTGGACTGGTGTAATATTGCCCATTGAGCGTGGTCGGAGTCGTGGAGCACATTGCATGCCAATCACTGCCCAGTTTGACATTAGAAAGCATTCCCTCGTATTCCTAAAATCTGTGAGTATACTGTACTTCCAGAGCCTCTTGGAGAATGCTTACACGATGCCCCAGTCTGCGGGAAGAACAACCCTATTGGCGATGAATTATCGATCAAAACGTGGACTACGAGTGAGTCCGCCAACCTTATTCTGAAAGTTCTGAAAGTTTGTCCGACAAAGGTCTGCATCGAATGCACTCCAGTGGCCCGTATACTTCCCTAGATAAGCACTAGGATCAACAACAGGATCAGTCGTCTTTCCACGAACCTTCACAAACCTTCATGATACTGACAGTAATCCGGTCGTTCATATACCACCCCCGAGATAACGATGGGGGTAGAATAACAGCCGTTTGTCATATCTTTCGGTGAAAGAAGCCATTCATAACTCGAAGCAAGATATGCTGTATACCCTTGCATCTCGTGTTGGATGCAGCCACCGACGGCTCCGAGCTCCATCCACTGAAATACCTTGTGTTGATCCCGAGCCTTCTCCTGGTCGATCCATTCTTGTTCAGCTATTTCAATCACCTTGAGTCTTCTTGTCATATCTTCTTCTTCTACCTTCCAACGTGCCCGCTTAGCTTCCCATTCGATAACTTCATCGACCCATGTTTTTCTCTCTCGCTCCATCCGCAGTTGCTCCGTGCTCATTCTCGCAGTTTCAGCTTCATATCGAGCCAATTCCTCCACCAGTTCAGCACGGACCTTTTCCTTTTCCAACCCCATCTCGATTACGTGGTCTTGGTGAGCTGCGAATTCATCTGTCCAATTATGTCGTATCGCAGCATGATTAGCTTTCAAGTCTTCAATTTGCAGGGTATGATTATTGGCTTCTTGTTGCCATTCTTGTCGAATTCGTGTACGAACTTGAGGATTGATGACATTTCGGGGGTGATGCCATGCGTACTGGACAGCGTAATATGCAACAGCCCCGCCAAGGACTAGGAATATGATTTTCCCACACGGTTTCCGACGAATAGGAGACTTTGGAGGTAGGCGAACATTTCCTGACTTCTCTGCGAGGCTGTAACAATCGTTAAGAGACCCCCTCGAGAGTTAGAGAGAGAATTACCTGTATTCCATTCGAACAGAGTCCAAGGATTTTCTGTGTTCTCATTAGACGCGGAAAATCTAACATGCAACGTGGGCGCAGCCAGCACGCAGCAGCCTAACTCGAGTATAGTATTCGGCAGCCATATTATGGGTGCTCGAAAGTCACATCATGATCAGGTTTGTTTAGAGGCTGAGATTATGGCTGAGGGGATCACAGCACAATTCAGATAACGGGAGTACAAGTAGTAGTAGCGATGCTGTTGATCCAGGCCAAGCGCCTAGGTAAGGGGGGACAAAGGTCACTCCATGCTGGCCGGTTGTACATTCTCGCACCCAGAGTCTTCAAGGAAAAATATACCCCACCATCCGTATTTACCCTGGATAGTACGCTGAGTTGGGACCCTCGACAGGAATTTGACCGAACACGTACCCAATAAACACACGAATCGGGGTGGGTAAACGATTTACCCTTTAGACGAGCTGGTGTTGAGTCGCACATCATTTGCCCATCATCTTCGGGCCTGAGGGTCATTAGGTGTGCCTCATAACGCTAGCGGGATGTTCAATGAGTTCCGTGGATAAATTAAAGGTACAGGATATGAGCCTGTAAGACGTACGTGAAGGGAGGACCCCGACGCCACACATCCCTACAATTGAGATGGTTCAGTATAGCATATACGGTTTGAAGAATTACCAATTACCTTGTCTTGAAACCCTTCAAAATACGTGATACAGTCTGGCACATCTTCCACGGTCCAGTGTCCGACGTACCGATCGTCCTGAAGGGCAGGTGTCATATCAGGAGAATTCAGAGAGGAAATATATTACTTACCGTGAAATCGCAATAATCAGGCTTCGGATACGTGTGCCCCATGATTACGGCCTCGGTGTTGGAGCAACCAGTTAACTTCTCGTAATGAGAGAGCCAAGAATATCCGGGAAAGAAGGTTGCAGTATATTCGCGAACCCCATATCGAATGCACTGAGCAGACGGGGTCATGTTCGTCCAGCGGAACGAATCACGGGTCCTTCTCTCTTCCTCCTGCTTCCTCTGCCATTCTTGCTCCTTTAGCTTCATTTCGTCCTTTCTTAGAGCGAGATTTGCTTCTTCGCCTTCCCATTGACGCCGCTTTCTGTCCCATCCAACCCGCTCTTGCTCCCAATCGTCTCGTTCGTCCAGCCAGCGTTCTCTTGCCGACGACATGTTCTTTCTTTCAGCCCTGAATCTGTTCACATCGTCGAGATGAAGCCGCAACTCTCTCTGCCACTCTTGACGAATTCTGTCCCGCTGGTACGGATTCATAGGGCTCCTCGTTCCAAGTAGATAGCTTAACACGATAAACCAGAAAACGAGGATACCGTAGAGGTATTTGCGTTTCCGAGAGCTCGCCGCAGGTGGCTTGTATCTCGAAGGAAGGAGAGAGGATCGTTCATCTGGAGGACTCGAAGTCCCAGCCCCTTGTCCATAGTGGTTATGATATGGCCTAAAAATAAGACGACTGAGTATCGGACAAATTTGCGCTATGAACTTACTGGGGCATCCTAGCCTGTCTGGGTTCTGATTCTGAGTATTGAGGTGGTGGTGGGCTGTTACAATGGTTTTTAGTGTTGGTATCCGCTTTGAACTGTTACAGCAGAGAACTCACTCATCCCTCGCCATCGTAAGTCCCCGGGTATATGGCCAAGTTGACCTCGCCTTTGGTCGGTAGGTAATGGGCAGAAGGTAAGCCTGCGCAGTAAGACAAGAGGAAGACTGCGAGTGTCCAGACTCTCGTGGGAAGGGTGATGCCTACCACCGATCCCAACGCTTGACGTAATTCTAACTTTGGCATCGAGGCATCAGAGTACCACTGTAGCTGCGCGCTGCGAGGTCTATATGCTGGGTCCGAAGCTAAAAACACAGCAGCAAACAGCTCTTTTGGTAAGGGTTCTACCGAGGACAACGTCCAACAACAACAGGTATCCGAGCGACAACATGCTCATGGCATAGACAAGCTCAATGATAGCAAGGAGAAAGTTATTTGATTTGTATTTTTCTGTGTCGCCGTTGACGATTCAGCACATCATCGTAAAGAATGTGATGGAGTTGAGACATACCCTATATGCACTTTACGGTTCTACCTGCAAATTTCGGCACTCAGGGTCTTCAAGCCACCATATACCCCACCATCCCCATTTACCCTTCATAGGAATATACGTTGAGCGGTGAACAGTCAAGCAAGTGAAACTGAATTTCGACATACCCAATCCACGCAAGAGTCGGGACCCGAAAATGATTTACCCTTCAGACGAGCAGGCGTTGTATCGCACATCATTTTTCCATCATCTTCGGGCCTGAGGGTCATGAGGTGGGCCTCATAACGCTGGTGAGGGGTTCAACAAGTTCAGTTCACGGGTAAAACACATAGTATCTGCCTGAAATACGTACGCGGAGGGAAGATCCTGGCGCCATACAACCCTAAAGTGCATGCGGTTCAGTATAGAATAGTTCTTGGTGCTTCGAAGACTTACCACATCTCGGAACCCCTCAAAATAGGTTCTACAATTTGGCAGATCTCCGACGCTCCAATGCGCGATGTACTTCTCGTTCTGAAGGCCGAGTGTCATGTCAGGAAATCGCATGCAGAGAAGAATAGAAGGCGAACCGTGAATTCACAGTAATCAGGCCTTGGTAATGTGTGCCCCATAATCACAGCCTCGGTATTGGAACAGGCGGTCAATAATTCAGAAGGGGAGAGGGGATACTGTCCGGGGTTGACGAAGGTTGCGGTATACTCGCGAACCCCATATCGTGTGCACTGAGCTGCAGGAGTCAAATCCGTCCAGCGGAACGAATCACGGATTCTCCTCTCGTGTTCTTCCTTATCCTTCCATGATTTCTCCTTTCGCCTCACTTCGTTTGCTCTTCGAGCGATATCCGCTTCTTCACCCTTCCATTGGCGCCGCTTTTGTTCCCATCCAGACTGCTCAATCACCCAGCCTTGTCTTGTGGATGTCATATTCTCTCGTTCCGCCTTGAACCTGTTAACATCGGCCAAATGAAGTTCCAATTCTCTTTGCCATTCCCGACGGATTCTCTCTCGATGTTCCGGATCGACGGAGTTTATGGTCCCGAGTAGGTAGCCCATGATGACGAAAAGAAACACCAGAATGTAGGAGAGGTACTCGCGTTTCTTGAGGTGCCAGTGAGAGAAAGGCTCGAAAGGAAGGAGAGAAGACCTTTCATCGAAAGGAGGATTCCCTGCAGCTGCATTGGGTCCATAGTGAAGACCATATAGTCTTCAAGGAAAAAAATATGATTGAGAAATGAAGCAACCAGTGATATAAACTTACCGGGTTGTCCTCGTGGCCATGTGTCCTTGTTCTGCTTCGGATTACGAGGAAAGTGGGTTGTGAAGGGGCCACGATTCTAGTATTTGTAAGATCAGTGGGCCCTCCTCGCCATTATGAATTCCCAAGAATTTGTGCAAACTGACCTCGCCTACAGTCGGTGAGAAACGAAGGTCAAGATGCGCAGCAAGGCAGGAGGCTGGCCGTTGCGTCCCGGCCTCGTGAAGATGACATCTTCATCTATCCCAGGATTTAACGTAACTGTCAACTTTGACATCAGTGCATGGACTACAGCAACTGCGCTGGAAGTCCGAATGGAAGAAAGACGGCAACATACCGCAGTCGTCGGGTGCCACGTTTTTAAAGGTGGTGGTATCGGCGGTGAGATCACTTGTTTTGCGAGTCCCCATATATTTAGATTGGGCAAGTTAGCTTCGCATTTTCCCGGCAGGGAGTGGAGGAGAAAGCAAGGATAGGCAGTATGAACTGTACTGGGTACAACAAGGGTACAAAGAGAAATAATGGATCAGGATTTTCCTGGATTGCCGTCATCGAACTGGGACACAACATAGCCCAGGTTTTCCATACAGCCCGCATATAATCGAAGCTTGCCTGAAGGGTGAAAATCAAATTGTCAACACCATAGTGCGGATCATAGCGCAACATAGATGACGAAAGCAAGACAACGGGTGCAATGGGACCTGGAGTGGGGATATGTACGTACCCGCATTCAGTTCACAATTGTACCTGCAATTTCTCGCACTCAGGGTCTTCAAGCCACCATATACCCCACCATCCCCATTTGCCCTTCATAAAAACATACGTTGAGCGGTGAACAGTACAGCAAGTGAAACTGAACTTCAACATACCCAATCCACGCAAGAATCTGGGCCAGAGAATGATTTACCCTTCAGACGAGCAGGTGTTGTGTCGCACATAATCCTTCCATCATCTCCGGGCATAAGGGTCATGAGGTGGGCCTCATAGCGCTGGTGAGATAAGTTCAGTATAAAATGCGTGGTGCCTCTGCTGGAAAGACTTACGCGGAGGGAAGATCCTGACGCCACACAACCCTGAAATGGCCGCGGTTCAGTATACATTGGAATATTGGTCTGTGCTTCAAAAAAGAAATTACCACATCTCGGAACCCTTCAAAATAGGTTTTACAATCTGCCAGATCTTCGACGCTCCAATGTCCAATGTATTTATCATTCTGAAGGTCGAGTGTCATGCCAGGAAGCTGCAGAGAAGAATAGCATACGGACCGTGAATTCGCAATAATCAGGCTTTGAATAGGCGCGGCCCACGATCATAGCCTCGGCATTGGAACAAGCGGTCAACATCTCAGGATGGGAGAGAGAAGGCTGTCTCGGGTTGAAGAGGGTTGCGGTATATTCGCGAACAGCATATTGTGTGCAGTGAGCAGCCGGGGTCAAATCCATCCAATTGAAGGAGTCTGGTTCAAGTTCGTCCTGCCATTTCATCGGCCAGGTCTGCGCTCCAACTATAATGATTGTCATAATAACGACAAAACTGCAAAGAATCTCGAAGTCGTTGCGTTTCTGAGAGCTTGCCGCGGGTGGCTTGTATCTCGAAGGAAGGAGAGAGGATCTCTCATCTGGAGGGCTCGAACTTCCAGCCCCTTGTCCATTGTGGTCATGATCCGGCCTAAACATAAGACGACTGAGCATCGGAAAACTTTGTGGCATAAACTTACTGGGGCATCCTCGCCTGTCCTGGTTCTGATTCTGAGTACTGGGGTGGTGGTGGGCTGTTACAATCGTAAGGGGCCACGGTTTTAGTGGTTGTATCGGCTCCGAGCTGTGTGTTACGGCAGATAACTCACTTATCTCTCCTGGCCATGGTAAACCCCAGGTATATGGCCAAGTTGACCTCGCCTTTGCTCAGTGAAGATGCGCAGTCAACTGTCAGGCGCCGATGCAGTCAAGGGTGCCAGCGTCAAGACTCTCGTGGGAAGTACTACCGATCCCCACGCCTGACGTACTGTATGCTGTAACCTCTGCTAACCTTGGCATCCAGGTCCAGGCATCAGAGCACCACCCAGCATGACCAGCTATGTAGCTGCGCTGTGAGTTCTGTCCCCAAAGCTAAGAAAACACAGAAGCAAATAATAGCTCCTTTGGTAAGTGTTCTACCGAGGACAACGTCCAACAACACGTGCATAGACAAGCTCAAAGACGGTAAAGAAAAACTTATTTGATTGGTATTTTTTCCAAAGTGACCTCACCTACAATTGGTGAGAAATGAAGAAGGTCGAGATGCGCAGCAAGGCACCCAAAGCAAAAGGCTGGCCATTGCCTGTCATCCTCGTGAAGATCATATCTTTATCGATCCCAGGATTAACGTGACTGACCACAGCAATCATACAGCAACTGTGCTGGAAGATCGAATCGAAGAAAATAGCAACATCATGCAGTCGTAAGTTGCCCACGTTTTTAGTAGTGGTATTGGCTGTGAGAGCGCATCGTAATTATATATTACAGCAGAGAACTTGCCATAGTAAGTCTCGCACCTTAGCCTCGCCTTTTCTCGAGGAGTAGTGGCAGAAGACGAGGGCGCAGTACGACAAGAGCCTGAGGCAAGCTCTCGTATGGATTCTATTGAGTACAACATGTTATTGTTACATGTACGAGCGCACGAAGAGAAATATTTGATCAGGATTTTTCGGGACTACCGTTATTTTTGCCCCGCATATAATCGAAGCTTGCCTGGAACTGAAGATCAAATCGTCAATATTGTGGTGTGGATCGCAGCCCAACAAAAAGAAAGTAAGATAACGGATTGCGGCGAAACTTGGAGTTGAAAGGTCTGTACATACCGTATATTCACGATTGCACCTGCAAATTCTGGCATCCAGCGTCTTCAATGAAAAATATCCCCCACCACCCCTCACTCTGCGTAGAATTATGCATTGAGCGATGAACAGCCTAGCCAGAGAATGAACTGTACTCCACGTACCCAGTGGGCGCAGGAGTCCGGCTTGTCAAATGATTTACCCTTCAGAAGAGCAGGTGTTGTATCGCACATAATTTGCCCATCATCTTCGGGCCTCTGGGTCCCAAGGTGGGCCTCATAACGCTGTTGAAGAGTTCGATAAGCTCAGTGAATCGGTGAAAGGCACGAGGTCTGCGCCGTTAAGACGTACGCGGAGGGGAGACCCCGGCGCCACACAACCCTACCGTCCAGCGGATTAGTGCAAAATATGTAGCAGCTCCGTGAATCCATACCCTGTCTTTGAACCACTCAAAATAGGTTTTACAGTCAGGAAGATCTCCTACGCTCCAGTGTCCTATGTACTGATTATTCTGCCAGTGGAAGGAAGGCGTCAATGTCAGGAAAACGCGCAGAGAGTAATAGAATACGGACCTGGAATTGGCAATAATCAGGCTTTGGATAATTGTGCCCCATGACCACAGCCTCGGTATTAGAACAACTGGTCAACTTCTCGGAATGAGAGAGCCAAGAATATCCGGGAAAGAAGGTTGCGGTATATTCGCGGACTCCATATCGTGTGCACTGAGTAGACGGGGTCAAGTTCGCCCAGCGGAACGAATCACGGATTGTTCTCTCTTCTTCCTGTTTGCTTTGCCATTCATCTTCCTTCCGCTTCATGGCGCCTTCTCGTCGGGCGATATCCGCCTCTCGTCCCATCCATTGATCCCGCTTTTGTTCCCATTCTTGACGAATTCTCTCCCACTGTTCCGGATCGAGGGCGCGCCTTGTCCCAAGTTGATAGCTTATCACAGCCAAGATCATGGCGAAAACATAGAAGAGGTATTTGCGTTTTTTGAAGTGAGCGAAAGGCTCGTTCTTGGAAAGAAGGAGCGAAGACTGTTCGTTGGGAAGGTTCCCTGTCTGAGTTCCATAGTGAAGAACATATGGTCTACAAAGAAAGAACATGATTGAGCATTGAACTAACCAGTGGTATAAACCCACTACCTCTGGTCTGATTCGGAGTACTGGGGTAATGGGCTGTGAAGGGGCCACCGTTTTGATATCTATGAGATCGGCGTGTGTTGCGGCAGACAACTTACTCGTCCCTCGCCATAGCGATTCTCCAGGAATTTGTGCAAGTTGGCCTTGCTTATGCGAATGGTGGGGATACACAGCAACTTGAAGCGAAGAGAGCGCCTTCGTCTCTCGGTCTCGTGGGACTCTGAGGACTTGTATTTGCATTGAACCTAGAATTTGACGTAACCCTGTCAGCTTCGGCATCAATGTCCACACCAACGCCGCGCAAGCTTTGAGGAAGAAAGACAACAAACAAACGACTCTTTTCGTATGAGTACTACTGAGGTCGACGTACAGCAACGGGGGTACGAGGAGAAGATTACATGGAGGATTTTTCGTTCGTCCAGTCTGGCATCGACAATTCGAACACTGCTGGAACAATGAAGACGAAGATCTATACCGCGACTGCTGGGATCGCAACGCAGCAGAAGTAAGATAACAGATACAATGAAACAAGGGGTCATAGGGTCTATACATACCACATATTTATCGCGACTGGACTTGCAAATTCTGGCATTCAGAGTCTTCAAGGAAAAATATCCCCCACCACCCGTGTTTACCCTTAATGGAATTATACGTTGAGCAATGGAAAGCCTAGCCAGGAATTGGAATTGGACCTTTACATACCCAATCGGCGCAAGAATCTGGGTTGGCAAATGATTTACCCTTCAGCTGAAGGGGTGTTGTGTTACACATAATTTGTCCGTCGTCTTCAGGCCCGGTAGTCATTAGGTGGGCTTCATAGCGCTGGAGAGGAGTCCGATTGTGTCAGCGGATGGATGGAAGATAGTGCCAGGCCTGTGTGTAAGACGTACGTGGAGGGGTGAAGAGCCTGAGGCCACACAACCCTACGGTTCATGCTATTTAGTATAGACTCGAAATGGGTTCTTTGAAGGAATACCTTGTCTTGGAACTCCTGGAAATATGTTCTACAATCTGGTACGCCTTGCACGCTCCAATGTCCAACGTACCGACCATCATCCTGAAAGTTGGGTACGTCAATAAACTGGAGAGAGAATAGAGTAGTACAGACCGTAAAGTTGCAGTGATCAGGCCTCGAATATGTACGCCCCATGATTATGGCTTCGGCATTAGAACAACCAGTCAACACCTCGTCGTGAGAGAGCAGAGCATATCCAGGAAAGAAGTTTGCAGTATATTTGCGGACACCATATTGTGTGCAATGACCTGATGGGGTTAGATTCGTCCAACGGAACGAATCGCGAATCCTTCCCTCTTCCTCTCGTTGGGTCTTCCATTCTCGTTCCATCCGCGTCATTTCGTTCTCCCGTCCAGCGATATTCGTTTCTTGTCCCTCCCAATCGCGCCGCTTTTGTTCCCGCCCAAGTAGATAGCTGATCACGATCAAGAGAAAGACGAGAATGTAGAGCAGGCGATCGCGTTTCTCAGAGTTATCAGCGGAGGGCTGGTATCTTGGAGGGCGGAGTGAAGACCTTTCATCGAGAGCCAAATCACGTCCATGATAACTGTTGGAGGGTCTACAATACAGTATTAAGGTCGATGACCTCGAAGAAATTTCGGCATGAACTTACTGGTGCATTCTCGCAGGTCGATTTCGGACTACAGGGCGGTGAGCTGCAAGGCCATCGTGAACTCCCAGGTATTTATGAGCTGGCCTTGCCTAGTTGTGAATGTAAGAAGGGCGGGCCGTGCGGCAAAGAAGCTGACCCGTCGCGGCCTTGCTGTGGGGTATTAAATACAGAACTTGACGGCACTCGTAACTCTGTGAACTTCGACATCAATGCGTGTTGAGTGCGTGGACCACCACAACTGTGCGCTACAAGTTCAGTGTGGGTCGAAGAAGAAAGGCAAACAAACAACTCTTTTGGTATGGGTGCTACTGATGACAACGTACAACAACAGACTTGGCTACAACATGTTCGCGTACAACAATAGGAAGATACTTGAACAACACTCGTGGTATAAAAGCACAACAACAGTAGAGAGCAAGAGCGGGATTTGATTAGTATTAGATTGCTTTAACGAACCGCCCTGCGGACAACCTGGGTGGCTTCATGGTGGCAAACTTCTTCGCTAGAGATTCGGTATTGGGTATCATCGAAGATAAGTCGGGGTTTGCCAAACTCAGTTTAAGCTCTGCTAGCAGAGGTGCCTGGGAAGCGACTGATAGAGAAGCTGCTGCTCTGATAGTCGCGGGGCCAGCACCAGATCTAGCCTTCTTCAAAGTTTGAGTGGCGAACCAACGGTCAATGGTATTTAGGATATCCTACAAAACGTATTCAGAATCGCGAACGAGAAAACCAGATTGTCGGAGGACTTACGCCGAGGAGGAACTGATTGGAAGGGCTGTCCCCCCAAATAAAGGCACCGGTCTCGGGGTTTCTCACAGAGAGTTTATCGCGGAATGCAGTGGTGCCTGCAACGTGCTTTGACTTGCATAGTTTATCGTTCGCGTGGACGATAAGAGCATGCATAGCACAAAGACGAGTAAAATCGGGAGGGTGGTTGACAAGGAAATTCAAACATAAATGAATGTCATCAGCGGTGGTGATGCCGGCAGTGTATAATGAACCAAGGAAACCCGCAATATTGACGCCTCGCAGGGTAAGATATGAATGGCTGGTCGGGACGGGTGTCACTTGTTGCCATTCAGCATTCTATAATGAAAAGAATTGATACCTCACGTCAGCCCGTGCCGCAACATATTCAGGGATGAACCCAAAAGAAGAGGAATGCTCACCAATCGCCAGTGGTCTCGGAATACACCCAAGGCACCGAACCGAAGAGCGATTCTTAATTCTTTGAATTTATGGATTCCTCGAATGGAAAGCTCTCGGAGGGTCGTATGGGCAACCGTGGCGGTGGGTGTGGCGGTGGTATAATCTTGAACGCCAAGTTCAAGGAGGACTTTGACGAGGGCCTCGGTACCTCGCCACAAAAGGATGTCGATCCCGTCATTGACCATGGCCCTAGTATCCCAATTAACACCGGCATCTTTTGCCAGGTAATCGGACTCGTGACTGGCCGCAGAAAGACTAGGAGACCGTTCAGACAAGCGAGATGGGATGGGGCTATAGGTGGGAGATGGGGTGCGTTCAACCTTAGCGGCATGGGTATTGGGGAATCCACGCTCAGTCTTGGTGGGTTCGAAGGGGTCGAAAGGAGAGGAAGATGAGAAGCTAGCCTTCATCACGTTCGCTTTGGATGGGCAGATGCCACCACATGACTCACAGTCAGAGCAAGGAATGTTTGGGACGATAAACAAGGGGGTGGGTATCGCATAGATTTCGTCTGTGACGGGGGTAACAACACGTGAAGATGTACCGTCAGACGAAGAATCGGTACTGGTTGAACCACGACGCTGCCACGGGGCGAAGCTAGAAATGGGAGTGGGCTTCTTCAAACCCGGCGGAGAATCTGGGTATTTGGCTTGCGGGCGAACGGTGGGCAAAGCATCTAAAATGCCATTGCCAAGGCCGGCGCTAGCGCTGGACCAGATGGGTGCGCCGCGAACCAATTGGTTAGGTATCTTGTCCCAGATGTCGTTGATGCCGTTCATGGGTGGGGGGAGGGTATTAACACGCAGGCGTTCGGCGAGTCGCAGAACATCCAGCTGCAATCTGTTGGCACGAACGTCCAAAGTCTGTTCGTGGGGGAAGGTATCACTGTCCATGGGGATATCGGCGAAGTAGCGACTAGTGGGGTATGACGATGGGTCTCTACGGGTTCGAGGAGGAGGAGGGTGGGATCGGTTGGTGTGCGGGTTTTCTAAACTCTCAGAGATGGGTGTTTCTGAGAAGAAATCCCTCGATTCAATCTCGAGGGGGGATGGGGAACGAAGCGAATGGAAGATAAGGATAGGAGGAGTGAAAGGTTGCCCCGCTTAAATGGACAATCCGGTCTCTAAAGTCAACGGATGAAAGCTACCGTCATGAGGTTGAATTGGGGTGGTTAAGGAATTGCAACCCTGCCAGTGCCATGTCTGTCGCAGGTTGGGTTCGTGACCACCGGCCATGCCCAGTACCCAAAACTTTGAAGGGAATCCATTGCCAGGATATTTGGAAGGTGCCGAAGAATTTCTGCAGTCAGGTTTGCAGACACGAGGGAGAATTATACGTTAAGGGTTAAGGCCACCGAGGAACGAGGCTCCCGACCTAGCATTACCCGGGCGACCATCGCTCTGCCAGAACCACCTGCGTATATTGACCATACCGAGGCAAAAGTGCCGCGCTTAGATCTTCGAGTCCGTTGTAAGCAAGTGCTAAGGATGATAAGACAATATAACTCGTACCAGTATCACTCTTTCGGCCCAACATCCTAGCATCTTGTAAACGTCGGTTTGTCATTGGGTAGCGGAACGCGATTCTCCGACCAATGGGAAAACCTAGAGAACCAATCCCTTGGCGTAAGGAGTAGGACAAGAGCTGGGAAATGGAGAGAATGACCCGTTAGCGCTGCGAGAGGATACTGAGAAGCACTGGTAAACTTGGACAAAAGAGGTGTGTGATCATGCGGTCAACGTTGAAGACGGGTTTACGTACACCAGCAGGACAATTCAGGAAGCGTTGTCATAACATCAAACCGTGTAATGCTGCCGAAGAGCATCAAACTGAGGCCTTGCTGACCGTTTAGGCGTAGCACAGGTCCGAGGATTGCAGATTAGTAGTTAGTTGTACTGCCTTTGATTGATACTCTAAATTTCGAACCACCTTTCCTTGAAATGGGACTTACATTTCGATCAGAATGTGAGTTGACTTTCTACAGCTCGTTATGAGCTAGCTGTCGAAAGTCAACTCTAAGCCAATCGCAGGTGATAACACGAACTTACGGGATCCGATACACAAACTCTATGTGCTACTAACGCGCTTGGGAAGTCCCCCTTGCCGAGCGGCGTGGTGGAATATCAAGCAAATATTCAGCACCCACAACTAAAACGGCCTAATCCCTCTGGGATTTGATGCAAACTTCCACATGATCGCATTTGGCTCCCAGACTTGCAACTGGAAGTGGTTAGGATCAGGGCCGTCTTGGCAAGAAAAGGTAATGTCAAAAACTATATGACACACAAAACCTTAAGGTTTGTTAATTAACACCTCGAATGCGCGGGAAAATAAAACTTTACCCTCGATGTAAAGCAGGAAACAGATGCAAATTGAATTGGATGTGGAAAGCCGACCTGAGGGCAAAGGGCATAATGTCGGTCCTCAGAAATCAGACATTGCGAATCAGAACGTCTTCTCGATTCCCAGGTAAAAACCCGGTACGTCGACCGCACCGAACCACGACAATGTTTTCCGTCCTCTCGTAACCCTTATCTGACAACCTATGAGGAGTAAACCGCTCAGAATGGCACTTGGACCCAGCCTACCAAAACATAGAAATCAAGGATCAGCGGCGTATGATCGAGCCCATGAGAACCATTACCGGTGTAGCACCCCAGGGAGGTAGGGAAGCATACATCTTGGGAGTAGGATTAGGAACGTAGGTAAGCTCCAGTCGCATTCGGCGGCCACTGCGAATGTCAAGGTGTCAACACTCCTGCATGGCGTCCCATCGCAATTAGATCACCAAACAAATCTCGACGAGCTATCCTCGCATTGTTTCTGCCACGTCGAGGCTGTCGTTTAGTTTGTGTATGCCAAGGTATTCTTAGGCAGAGACGTACACAGTCTCGATGCTCTTCAGAGTATCCGTTGGCTTCGTGACCTATGCGATCCAGTGAAGCGTCCCACGCGGTTTCAGCGAAAGCTATTAGCCCCAAAAAGCGCTATCGGCCACGGTTCCGACAGGTAGTAAGGAGTATCTCAGCCAATCTATCCCATCTTCCATACGCAGTATGTTGTGCCTTTGATAACCACAAACTTGGAAGGTGGATAAGGCCACGGCTGTCGAACAAATTAACGCCGTCTGCCCTGGCTAGGACAGTCAAAGAAGTAAAACTCTACTCACTTCATCCGGACATGGATTAGCATATCGACGCCAGGGACTTCACACGTTCCAATGCTATAGAGTTGACTCCAGTGTCGATCGTACTAAAACTCCGCGAATGCCAGGTAGGGAGGAAGGACCCCAAGACGCTCATTACCCCTCAGTGCAGGTGACTTCGTCGAGATGGAAGTATTCTGATAAACCAAGCAACCACAGGGGAAGGTTTGACAGACTGGGGTAAGATTATACGAATGGAGAAGCAGTATACAACTGCTACCGGCCCTGTGGAGAGGAAGTGTCTTGAGCAGCTGCGATTTTGGATACATACAGGGTATTTCCGAGTTACCCCCCCAGTATCCGTGCCCACAGTTGCCCAGCCCCAGAGGTAAGAAATACAGACGAAAAAGGGTGAAGTTCACGGCCTCCGTATCGATACCCAAGCCCGCGAGTATATCCATATGGAGAGCCAGAGGGAACCTCGTAGACACACGAAGAAGATTTCGGGGTTATTTGTGAGAACTAGGCCGTGAATAGGCCAGTCGATGAGTAGATCATCTCCATCCAGTCGGCGTGGGTTGCGTTGGATGTACACGATAGTCAAGGAAGGGAAAGCTGCGGGTGGTGATTCAAGAGCGATAGGGGGAACCCATGGTAACTCGCGATGAAACCACGGAAATGGCAATGTATAGGCTTTATTTTGCGCCTTCAGCTTGAAGTTATCAGCAACGATTGGATAAAGCACCGACCTAATGAAGATCCTGCCCAGTGCTACATTCGCTATGGCTCAAAAGTATATGGACTCTATCGGCTGAACAAGGACGCTTTTGCAATGAGTCGTCGGCCATTTGGACTACAAGCTCTCGAATTTGACTTCCGGTCGACGATCAGCCACACCTATTGAATTATCTGTAAGCTTCGGGGTTATAGCACTCGACTACTGCAGGAAATGCTTACATAAACCAGCGTTGTAAACTTCCAGGGCTGCCAAAGGGTCGTAAAGTTTCCATTTTGGGAGTTCGAGGAGGAAAGCAAGATTGCGTTGAAAGCCCAAAAAATAGGATGACTGCAGCGGTAGTGGACAAAGACATGAACCTGGCGCCGTTGTTCTTTGGCGGTCGCTCATTGTGAGGGTATCCCTGACAAGGTAACTGGGTTCGCGGGTGGTCGATAGGCACCCCATCCGAATCATCGCAACCAAGTTGTTATCACGACCAACGGCGGCTTGGCCATTATACCGTGGTAGCTGGACCACAGAAGATACCACCTAGGTTGTTCGGTGCCCGAGTTGGTCTGGAAGCCGTAAAGGGGCTGCATCGAAGGACTAGGTCGAGGCAACTGTCCTACCGTCACATATAGGACGTCCTGTCAGTGATGACGCCATGGCAGTTAGTGACGTCGTGTCCTGCCCAGACGTTGGCCGGCAAATTAACAATTGTACGTTGCCTTGAAAGCCTCGGTCAGCACCTCCCATTTACAGGAACGCAGTTGGCCGGCCAACCGGATAATGGCCTGCCACTCTTGTTAAGGAAACTCACCGAGCTTGAAAAGACCGCATGGATAAGTTCGACCACGGGTTTTGTTCACCCTGACCAGCCCTAAACATAGTGTTCTCTCCGCCCGGGAAGAGCGGGCATCCGGGGACATATGGACGAAAAATTTCTGCTCTGATCTTCCGTCAATAAAAGGGCGGCTGCCCCGTTAGCAAAGTCATTACTCGCAGAAGGGCCTCCCAGCTTTCTTGGTTTGAGATGGGGTTCGCTGGGTGCGTAAAAAAAAGCTGTTGGGGTGACAACGGTCTACCTGTTGATCACAAAGTAAGATATCGCCCATAGGAGAGGCTTTGCCCTCGCGACAGGTAGTCTGCGCAAAGAGGAGAGGTTGATAACCCTTATCGGCTGGCGCGATGTGCTGGAGAGGGAAAAAGTCCTATCTCAACGAATCCGCACGATCAGAGCAACAAGGCGGAAATGGGAGATGACCAGGACATACGTTTTAGATCAGCCAGTGGGGGGAGTGGAAAGGCGAGTCTGCTGTGAGGACGAAAGCCGATTTTTTGACATATCTTGGAAAGAGTGTCGCTCAGCAATTTTGAACTGTGGGAAGGTTCGAGCAACACGTTGACAAGTGCACCCAATGATGGATGATCCTGACTGCACGGGCGAACGGTCCGGTCCCATGTCCACCCTCCTATTTTTTTTAGGTCAGTAGTAGCTGGACCTGTGCGCAGGATCGTTAGTATTTGTAGAGAGGTCGATCTGGGTTGGTTGGTCGTTAGAAGTGCGCCCAAGTGTGGCCCACCATCCCACGAGATTATGAAGAATACTGTACTTCCGAGTAATTCCTCGCATGTAGTGGAGACAGCACAGGGTCTGGTTTGTGCAGTCGTTCGTAAAGGCGAAGACCCGAATCATCTTCAGGTGAGTCGTTCAAGAAAGTTCAAGTCGGTGGTCTCCACCCTTGTTTATTCTGGAGGGAAAAGCCAAACAACAGCTCGCGTGGCGGAGATCGAACTCGAAAAAGCCAACTTTAACGCTAAGAAGCTTAATACTTTAACGCCCAACCTGAAGCTGAAGCTTCAGCGTTCGTTGGCAATTAGCTGGCATGCTGGATGAACGCTCGATCAGTGTTGATTCCAGAAGATCTATGTTGCTTTTCCCCCCAGAGAGACGATGTCCAGGTGAGTCCGACTCGGAGCTGGGTTCAATCAGTGGATTTCCTGGGTCAGGCGTCTTATTCTGCGTGCGTTGACAGGGTTTGATGCACGATGAAGTACTCAGAACATATCATCTGTCCCCATGCGCGTGGATATTCCTAGTCAAGTAAGTCGTATGCTGTAAAACAGCCAATGTGACCTCCCTTATGTCAGTTTACCTTCCGACTTATGGAATCTTTACCATTCCTGGGTCAGCGAGAGTGTCAACATGTCGAATCGAAGTCCAGGATCGAATGATGGCTTCACAAGCGCTGAAGATATGCCCCTCAAGCCCCACGATCCAGGGACCCTGTCTGCCTTTGGCTATCTTGTGGTACTTCTTGCCCGGCGCGGTCACCGATGGTACGTATAAGAGAGCAGTCTCCCCATTGGTAAGTGAAATGATCCAACCATCTCACGCGATGGACTTCTTGGGCGCTTATTTGGCTTTCAACAGCACCTACATCGTTGGGCTCGTCATTCTTTCTGTCGTACTCTATCGAGATGTCTTGGCTCGGAGACTCCCTCGCCCACCAGGACCCAAAGGGTTGCCATTGGTTGGGAATATCTTCGGAATGCCGCAGCAGCACCCATGGAAAGCATACAAAGATTGGAGTGACCAATATGGTTTGCTTCTATTGCGCCTAAGCTGCTATTGGAGGCTTACATTTCTCGTCAGGCTCGGACATTGTATCTGTCACTGCGTTCGGCAAATGTACCGTCATTGTGAACTCATACAATGCCGCTCAAGAACTGTTTAGCCAGAGATCGACTATATACTCACATCGGTAAGTCGCACTTAGATATTTAAACGTAGTTTATGACACCTTCCTAGCCCTGAACAGCCTATGGTGAACGACTTGTAAGATGTTTCTATCAATGACGTTAGAGATAGCCCGTTGATACCACGAAAGGGTTGGGTGGGGCTCGTGGGCGGTCGGTCAACTACAATATGGCCAAGCGTGGAAAGGTAAGGACTTGAGTCTTGCTGTATCATAGGCCGCAGTTTGACAATCGAATTAGATCAGCGGAAAATATTCAAATCCGAAATCGAAACACCAGAAGCCAAACTGCATGAGTTCCATGCTCTTCGCGCTGCTCGTAGATGTCTTGGTCAAATACTAGATTCTCCACATGAATATCTAACGCATATCAGACAGTGAGTCTCGGTGTCCGGCGAACACACCATCCACGTAACTAATCGTCTGTCTCCAAAGTATGGCGGGATACGCATCTCTATCGACGGCATATGGTCTTGATGTCAAGAGTCATGAGGACCCTCTAATCGACGTCATTGAACGCACCATGTACTCCATGGCCGTTGCAGGAAATTTCGGCGTTTATCTTGTTGACTACATCCCCGCACTTCGGTATCTTCCTACATGGTTCCCTGGGGCAAAATTCAAACGGGATGCACTAGAATGGTCGAAGGACGTCCTAGCCCTTCCAAGGATAGGTTATGATATCGCGAAGCAGAGCTATGCGCGTATTTCTTGTCACAGAAGTGGACGATAAGCTGATTTGAGCCGTCATAGATCCAAGGAACGATGAAAGAGTGTATCGCCTCTCATGTACTCGAAAGAATACAGGGAGACGAGGACAGTGAAGATAAGGAAGTCACCCTGAGAAATGTATTAGGTGGTTTCTATGCAGGTGAATTGTATCCTCGTATCATCTACCAACGACTGACGCGTCTATTCAAAGCTGGTACCCACACCGTTAGTACCCTGGGCTTCTTCTCAAATGGCAAATATGACAATATAGGTGGCAGACCGTGTCTGTAATCCTCACGTTTATATTGGCCATGAACCTCTACCCGGACGTCCAACGCAAGGCACAAGAAGAAATTGAAGTTGCTGTTGGGAAGGATCGGCTCCCCGAGTTCGATGACCTTACCCCAGAAAATGTGCCTTACCTTCACGCCGTTGTCAAAGAAGCTCTCAGGTGGCAGCCTGCACTTCCACTAGGTTCGTTGGTCTTCTTTATTTCGCACATAAGCCGTTTTCATATATGCGTTAGCTGCGCCGCACGCCACATGTGAAGATGATGTGTATCGGGGTTATGCCATTCCAAAAGGCACTACAGTGGTTGGGAACTCATGGTATGCAGTCACCTTCAACCCATTTTCGCATGACTTTGCTCTTCTTCATTGATTTATACCGCAGGGCAATGCTTCGAGATGAATCTTTGTTCGGCCCCGAAACCGACGTCTTCAAACCGGAGCGCTTTCTTACCCAAGACAGGGATGCACTTGACCCGTCTGTCCCAGACCCCGAAATGGCTTTCGGCTTTGGGAGACGTCTTTGTGCTGGACGATTTGTCGCATTTGCTTCAGTTCTGATCTCCGGCGCATCTTTACTGCATTGCTTTGATATACGCAAAGCAAAAGATGAGAACGGGAAAGAAATCGTGCCCGAAGTTGAGTACACAACAGGGTTACTCAGGTACAGCCACCTTTCGGTCCAGGTTTATTTGTTTCCACTCACTACGCACGTCAGTTTCCCCAAACCCTTCGAATGCGACTTCAAAGTACGTTCTGAGAAGATGAGGCTTTTGGTCCAAGAATTGTCAATGACACCCGAACATTGAGTGCGTTGTACGGAAGGGAGATTTTCGCTCAGGACGATTAACTGCATAGTCGATTGAGTAGTATCGACCAATCGTTGGGCATCAGTTAGATTTGATTTTGTTCCTTGGTAATTTCAGGTTCAGCACCTTTGACGGGTCCGCAGGACTCGGGGCTCGCGGGACTGGTCCACAGACCCTTGCAGGCCAAAACAATCTTCGAAAGCTCCGCTTGGGACTGTCACACACCCAGCACTGTCTTCCTTCGCCGCTTCGCGACCTGCTAGAACAGATAATGACTCGAAATGTGCAGCTGTTGACACTGCCCACGGAAATCCTTGGGATAATTCTTGGCCTAGTAAGCCGTATAAACATCTTGAATCGAAGTTGGTTCACGAATCAAATGCGATCAATAGTGCGCATTGAATGATTTAACAGAACTACGACAAGTCTGTCGAGCCATAAATTCGCTGGCTGAACCCCTCATCTTCTCGACTCTTACTATTAATACCCACTCTTGGATGGATTACGCAGCAAATCAAGTGAAATCCCTTGCTGAAGGGGAGACGCATGCGAGCCTCTACGCCCGGCGCTTAGTTGTGGGTTCTGTGGATCATCGTTTCCCTTATGTCCACTCGAAATTTGATTCAGAAATTCAATACATCCTCCACATGAAGAAATACCTGGCACCAGCTCTTGCATCATTAAAAAATGTTCGATCGGTGCGGTACGTGCCACTTTTGCCGTTATAGTGACAGATAAATTCACAATATTTTAGATGGATACCGCAGCCACCGGAATCTGACTGGGTCATGGACGTTGTGTCCAGGTTCATCCCCCAGCTATCACTTTTGGAAAAGCTCGAAGTCGAGGCGTACTGGGCTATGGTCCCTCCCTTGCCAGACCTGCCGAACCTTCAAACACTTTCCCTGAAAATAGGGTCAAATAACCTCACGGATTTTGCTGCAGCCATGAAAAGTGCTACAAAGCTGACCTCGCTCACCATCGATTGCTGTGGTGTTGTTGATTGGGAGAAGAAAGCCGACTTGAACGAAATCTTCGAAACGTTTACTGAACCCAGACAACTAAGGGGCTTGAACTTATCCGATTGCAGTATTCATCTATCAGAGGGTGTTGTACAACATGTACGATCTCTCCGTTCCCTCAAGCTTAAAGATGATCAACACGGGGAGCCATCTGATCTGGAGGAGAACCGGGACGAAGATTGGCAATTAGCGGACGAAGAAGAAGAACGAGTGCCTGCTCCTGTCCTCGTAGATCGAATCAAACAAATCAGGCCCAAATCTACTGCCTTTTGGTCGACCCTTCAAAGGGAGTCTGTTAAATTGGAGGAATTGGACATTGACAAGGTCGACCACGCCCTCTTCGATTACCTCGGTTCTTATACTGGCCTACGGGACCTTCATCTGCCAAATATCGATGCTGTGCGTCGGGTATTGGTCGATCATTTAGCAGATTACTTCTACACTTGGGCATTCCCAAAGCACGTTGCCACTTTGGAACGGCTCTGCCTTGTATCCGCTTACACTTCAACGTGGTGTTTTGGGCCAAAAAACTCTTTTCTGTTCTTCCAATGTCAGAAGCTTCGACAACTCCAAATCGGGTGGGATGCAGAAGACGTAGACGCTAAAAAGAATCTAGTGAGTGCTGTTTCAAATCGCATGTCGTCTTCAGCTAGATCACTCTGTCAGTTTGGGATCTTGGATTTATCCGCAGCGCTTCCATTGTTGGATGAGCTCACTATTTCATATTCCTTTAACCGGTCTATCAGAGGAAGAAATCGGGTCTCGCTTCGGTCCTATCGTATGGGGATTTACGACAAACTTGCTCGCTCCGCATTACCTAAATATGGGCCAATTGACACCAAGAAGCATCTTCGCTATATCCTGGTACATCGATTGAAGTGGGAACTTTTCTGCCGCGGAGGTGTCTGGCGGTATCGCTACGTCGGAATAAAGGGACCACATCTCACGCTGGTACGTACTGCTGAGAAAAGTGAAGACGAAGATGACGAGGATGGAGATCAAGTTCAGGATAAGCAGGCAGATGGTGATGGGGATATCGTCAAGGCTTCTTCCCCGGTATAGGAGTCTAAAGTGCCGCGACCTACTGTATATAAGGTATGCCTACTCACTACTCTTCCATCGTATCCTTTATTTCTGCAATCAACAGTGCCAATTTCTCGGATCGGACTTGGAAATCGCATTCGAAGGGCTTCGGGAAGCTACATATATTATGATAATGTTAGCACTCCTCAGACACAACATTAAGCGCGATCTCACCTTAATAGCCCCGTTGTATACTCATCCTTAACCTCGATTTCTTTTCCGTTCTCATCCCGGGCTTTCTGTATCGTAAAGCATTGTAGGAGAGCAGCAGCAGCAATCATTACGGAAGAGTATGCGATGACTCGCCCAGGACAGATCCTCCTTCCAAATCCAAAAGCCATCTCTGGGTTAGGAACTGACCGGTCGAGTGCGCTTCCGTCCTTTGTAAGGAAGCGTTCGGGTTTGAAGAGATGAGTGTCCTTTCCAAAAGTTGTTTCGTCATTTAGCATGGCCCTATCGACGTCATTCCTCGTATCATTTAGCTTGATAGTCCTAAACACGTACCAAGCATTCCCTATCACCATAGCATCTTTTGGAATGTGATAACCAGCAAAAATGTCGTCTTCAGATGCTCGGTGAGCAACACCTAGACGAAGGGATGAGACCCTTCGCAACTCCACAGTGAAAGTATCACAGGTGGACGAACCGAGTGGTAGTACTGGATGCCATCTAAGGGCTTCTCTCACAATAGCGTGGAGATATGGAATATCCTGAATCTCTTCATAATCTGGGAGATGATCCCTCCCTATTGCTGCTTCAATTGCGTCTTGTGCTCGACGTTGAGCCTCTGGATGCATAACCATAGCTAGAATGAAGGTGGCTAGCGTCGAAATTGTCTGTTATCGGTTCATCAGATCTTTGTGTCGGACGAGAAGATGGCAACCGACTGTATCAGCACCACCTGAAGGATGTGTTATTTCTACTCATTCTCCCAAGTGAAATAACTTGCCGAGGTAGACAACACCCAGAGCATTCTTCAAAAGTCTCTCTTTGTAGTCCCTATCCTCGCCGTGGAATTCCTTCGTCGCCAACATGTGTGAAGCAATGCAATTCTTCCCTTTTCCTGCTACCTGTGATTTGATCAATGAATTGGAGTCAGTCAGATGATAAAACTGCGTAGTTTGGAATCTTACAAAATTATCCTTGGCAATCTGGTAGGGCCCATCATTTACAGATTCTACTTCTTGGGCCCACTCTTCCGCATCGCGCCGGAATTGGGCGCCAGGGAACCAGGGGGGAACGTATTCGAGAATCGGGAAAAAGTCAACTAAGTAGGTGCCAAAATTCCCAGCAACAGACAGTTTGCTCATCGTGCGTTCAGCCATGTCGACATAAGGGTCCCCTTCGGGTTTGACGTCGATTCCATAGGCGGTGGAGACGACTGTGAGACCAGCAAAGCTAGGTAGGATGATTTAACTATGTCGTGTGAGAAGATGATATGTGGAGTGAACTAACTGTCTGACATGGGACATGTAGTTCTTGGGCGTCTTGAGAATATGTTTGAGGAGCCGACGTGAAGAGAAAAGTGCCCGTGGCTGGATCACATGTTGGGCGGAATAGGTGACCGACTGCCTGAGTATTTTTCGTTCGTCTGGAATGGAGAGACGAGATTAGTCTTGTTAAATCAGCCTCAGTACTTGAATTGACCTTTCCATTCCTGGTTGAATTGAAGAAAGGTCAACACCCAATCCCACCTCATCCTAGCCCGAGAAGAGGGATATTGTAAATCGGAAGGGTCCATGACGGGCATACTCACAGATCGATTACCATCGGTAGGAACGGACTTGAATCAAATTAGTTCCTCAACTCCAGAGGTACTGCGGTTGACGCACCGACCAGAATAATTTCTCCAACGCCTGGCAAACAACTCCTGAGCAGCAAAGTTCGAGTTTAAAATGATCATATCCTTTCCGAACACCTGGAGTGAAACGATATCTGATTCTGGTATGGTGTTTGAGTAACTTTAATCAAAAGGAGACCGCAAGGATTTACTATACTGATCACTCCATTCCTTGAAGGCTAACCATGGTTGTTCTGTGGGCACTCCAATGACATTTCCGACAAGAGGCAGACCCTTTGGACCCGGTGGACGAGGAAAACGTTGGTATTTCGTCCGACGATAAACAAGGATTGTGAACGCTATCAAGGCCCCAATGGCATATGCATTCAGAGAGCTCATCACGATGGAGAAAAGGGGGGTTAAGTTGGTGGCGGTTGGACACTCAATACCCGTCAGAAAGGCTTTTGTAGAGATAACACACGTAGACTTGTCAGCGTGTGGGTAGCAGAGATATCAATATCCTGGTACAGGTTGTAACCGTTGAACCGGGCTCTGCAGCAGGACTGCTATCATCAGAACTGAACCTACTGACTGAATTGCGTCTCTCGGAGGTAATGAGAAACATTGGTCTGCTTCAGAAGGCGCCACTGGTTAAACATATATTCGTGTAAGCCATTTAGAGGGACCCAACAGCTCACTTACCGGCTCAACACGTCAGATTCTGCAGTTCGCCCACTGTGACAAGTAGAATAAGCGCTGAAGTGTAAGTTTGTGCACATGTCCATACCTTCTACAGGTTCACGGACTCACTATCGTGTTATTTTAGTCCCTTCTAATGTTCCCCCTTACAGTGAAATCTTGACGTTCCTGGGTTGTGGTTAGGAGTATACCCATGTCAAAAGTAAGTTCCAACTCCGATTCGATGTCAGCCACGTGAGCCACGTGTCCTCGACGAGAACGAGAACTATCATCTCACACCAGCGGAAACTCTGTACAGTAACAAGGATCGTGGAAACGGGGAAGGGGGAAGGAGGCAACTAATCCTGGACAACTGATTGGATAGGCTTCAAGTAAATCTCTCCATTCCCGTGTCCGAGTTCCTTGCGAGTTCCCGCGCAAGAGGCAAGCTTACGGGTAGAAGGAACAGATCAAAGCCCGGAAAGAGGCGCTGTACATCGCAATGGAGGCAGGTGGGAAAGAAAAGGTAGTTGTCGAATCATATCTCTAGCCTGACTATTTATTCTATTCGACGCTTTCCGTATCCCCCTCCATCAACCGCCTCATCGTCTCCGAGGGTACTTGGAACTCGCAGTCGAAAGGTTTTGGGAAGCTGCAAATGCACCGAGGAATCAGTTCATCCTAACGCCAGGTGGAGTCGTGAGCGCACCTAATCATACCCGTCGTGTATTCCGCCTTGGGGGTGATCTCTTGCCCATAATCATCCTTAGCTTTGATAATGCTGAAGGACTGAAGCAGTGATGCGCAAGTGATCATCATAGATGAATACGCAATATTCCGTCCTGGGCAAATGCGTCGTCCGAATCCGAAGGCCATTTCATGGTGCATTGACGTATCAAGTCCCCCGTCTTGGGTTAGGAAACGCTCGGGCTTGAACTTATCTGTGTCGGGCCCAAAAATCCCTTCTTCTCTAAGGAGGGCCCTGGATGGTGAATTATTAGCGTTGTTCGTACTGAGTCCGGGCTCAAAGTGCATACCAGGAATTCCCGACAACAACTGCACCCTTAGGAATATAATAACCGTTATAAACATCGTCTTCAGAGGTGGCATGGCCCACACCTCAATCAAGTTTCTCAGATCTTAGAGATGCTAACAAGGAGGAATCACGAACCTAAGGGTGCAACTGGCTGCCACCTTAGAGTTTCTCTGATAACAGCGTGTAAATATGGGATGTGTTCCACGTCGTCGAATTCAGGGAGTCTGTCGGTTCCAACCGCAGCCTCAATGGCTGTTTGTAGCTTCTTTTGAGCCTCTGGATGCAGGACCATCGCCAATATGAAAGTGCTTAGCGAAGAGATGGTCTGTAGCAGAAAAGTGATGAGATGAAGTTCATATTTCCGATCGACAAACCCGACACACCGTTTCACTACCAGCTGCGATATCACCAATTAGTTGGGAATATAAAGTGGAAAGAGGAACGAACCGGCGTAAAAGATGGCCAACACATTCCGTAGCACGCTCTCTTTATGCTCATGATCGGGATCACCTTGCAATTTGTCCAAGACACGAGTAGCAATGCAATACTTTCCAGTCCCTTCTACCTGTGAATCAGGAAGTCATGATCAATTTTGGGACTATCACTCGACAATGCCAAACGTACGTAGTTCTTCATCACAAGCTGGAAACCTAGATCAGGCAAGAGTTTAACCCACTTAGATCCTTCTTTCGCCTCTTTCTTGAATCCTGCACCGGGGAACCATTCTGGAAGGTAGTTGAGAGCAGGGAAGAAGTCCACCAGATAGCTCCCAATATTCCCTGCTTTTGCTTGTGTGTCATTCGCCTTTTCCGCTACCTCAACGAACGGGTCATCACGAGGATTGACGTCGATACCGTACGCTGTAGATAACACAACGAGAGCTGTCATGCTACAAAATTATTAGGCGATAATTTAGCCAAGGCGAAGAGTGATTTTATCCAAGCTTACTATCGGAGGTGCTTTGTCCAATTCGTAGGTTCACCTAAGGTGTGCTTGATAAAGCGACGTGCAGCGAGCAACGCATGGGGCTGGTGCATCTTTGCTTCTGGGTACTCTGCCTCCTGCCTGAAGAGCCTTCGGTGCTCTCCATGGTGGCTGAATCAGCTCTAGAACAGGAATAAAACAACTCAAGAGTCAATTCACCTTTCCACACCGGGCCATAGCGCATAAAACCCAAATTCCAACTCCAACCGTACCTTTGGACAGGTTCAACCCGCGGAGCTTGCGAGCGAGAATGAAGAATAGAAAAGTGGCTTACAGATTTATCATATGCAGAGTTGGACTTGGATTTATGAGACCTCATAGGTACACCCCAACAAAGGACTGGTACTTACCGGTCAGAATACTTTGACGAGCGTTTATCCAGAAGATCGCGAGCAACGGTGGTTGAATTCAATATCACCACATGTTGCCCAAACACCTCGACGGATATGACGTCTGAACCTGTTTCGAACGACTCAGCGTCAAGTAGCACGTCAAAGCATCGAGCAATAGCTGACCATATTCCTCACTCCATTCCTTGAATTTAACCCACGACTGGACCTCCGTCCCTGGCATGCTGAGCAGGTTCCCAATGATTGGCCACTTCTTGGGACCAGGTGGATAAGGCAGAT